>JAKFHU010000543.1:0-11816 GCA_023783475.1 Daubentonia madagascariensis | reverse complement strand
TTTTTCCCAAAAAATAGCACTAGCCCCGTGAAATAGATTACAAAAACCCAGGATTAAAATTCCACATTTACACCCAACTTTTTTTAAACGAACTCCCCGAACACACTTTGGGGAAAGGACAGTCTTTTCGAAAAAGGGTGCTAGGAAAATTGGGTTTTATTTCGGGAAAGAAAAATGAAATAGACCCCTTTTTTCTTCCCACTTACCAACATCAACTAAAAAATCAATTAAAAACATGGGTGAAAGACCGATACTAAAAAAAATACTAAAAAAAAAACTTGAGAAAAACCCTTTCATAACGGGGTTTCTGGATGAAGTTTTTTTTTTTTTGGCGTTTTTTTGATAAACCTCAAAAGCCCGGAAAAACCAAAAAAAAAATAGACAAAGGGGTTACTAAAAACAAAAAGCTTCTGTAACAGAAAAGAAACAATAAAAACGACGAAAACAAATATGTTGAATGGGAGAAAATATTCACAAACATTGCATTGAAAAGGGGTTAAAACATGCAGAATAAAAGGGAACCCAAAAAAACTCAAAAAAAAAAAAAAAAAAGAAATTGAAAAATCTGATTTAAAAATGGCAAAAGATCGAATAACATTTCTAAAAAAGAAGACATACAAAGGCCAAGGCCAACAGGCTGTGAAAAAAAACCCAGGGCCTAATCTCAGGGAAATGCAAATCAAAACTGCAAGGGGAAATCACCTCACCTTAAAACGTTTTATTATAAAAAGATAAAAAAATGACCAAAGGGGGGGAGAATGGGGAACTCAAATACCCCCGTTGGGTGGGATTGTAATTATGAAACCTTTCAAAAAAACAGTAGGGGAGGTTTTCAAAAAAAATATTAAAAAAAAAAAAAAAATTTACCGTTTTTTGATTCAAAAAAATTTTTCCAGTCTGGGTTTTAATAATCACATGTTAGGGAAAAAAAGGGGCCCCCCCCCATTTTCCCCTTTTTTAAAACCCAACTAGGGGGCCCCGGAAAAAAGTTTTGGGGTAGGGGGAAAAAACCAAAAGGTGTCCTTTTAACCTATGAGTGGTTTAAAAAACGGGGTGGTGTGAAACCAACCAAATGGATTTTTAACTTTTCAGCTATAAAAAAAATTTAAATTTTCTGTATTTGTGGGAAAACATAAAAAAAACCTAGGGGACCTTTATTTTTTTTTTGGGGGTTTTTTTTTTTTTTTTTTTTTTGGGTCCCAAAAAAGGGAAGTTTTTTTTCCCCTTTTAGGGGTCTGAAAGAGAAAAAAAACATTTTCCCGGTCTTTTAAGCTTAATTTCTGGGGGGAATTTTTCGTTTCCGGTCTGAAAAAATTGGTAGAAAATCCCCTTTTTCATAGGGGTTTTTTTTTTTTTTTTAAAACGGGAAGAAAAAGGAAACCAAAATTTTTGGGGAAAAGGTAACTTTGGTTTAAAAACCAAATTGGGGTCGGGCACACTTAAACCCTCCCCCGGGATCCCATTCGGGGGGAAAAAAATCCCAACCATTAGGGGGGGTTTTTAGTTATTGCCCCCCAAAAACAAAGGGGGTTTTTATTTTGAAAATACCTGGGAGGGTTTTAAAAACCCTTTACTTTTAAAAACCTGGGGAACCTATGTTTTGGTTTTTCCTTTTGGCCCCTAGGTTTCCCAAACCTATACAGCATGTTGGCTTTTTTAAAAATTTAACTGTACAAAAAAAAAAAAAACACAAGGGTTTTTTTGTGTTTTTAAAACATCCCAAAAACATAGAAAAGTTTTTTTAACAGAAAAAAATTTTTAGTGTTTTAACTTAGGGGGGACTCCCAGTCTTTGATTGAAAACTTTTTGGTTATGGGGGCCGGGGGGGATTTATATTTATTTTTTAAAATTTTTTTTCCTTTTTTAAAAATTTTCAAAAATTTTTAGGGTAAAAAAGGTTTAGGTTACTTTTATTTGCCTTTAAAAACCCGCCTGGGGTCGGGGGCTTTTAAAAAGGGCCCCCCCTCCCCCGGGGAACAGTAAAAGAAACCCCAACACCCATTGGGTTTTGGAAATTTATACCCTTTCCCCCCTTTTTCCCCCCCCCCCGGGCCCGGGGAAAAACCTTTGGATAAAATTTGTTTTTTTTTATTTTGCAACGAAAGTTTAAAATCAGTTCGTCCCAAAAGTTGGGGGGGGGGAGATATTTTTGGTTTTCTTTTTTTTTCCCCTTTTTCCGGGTTGATACTTCACTTAGGGGGGGGAGGGGGCTCCGGCTCCACCGGGGGTTAAACCCCCAAAAGGGGGGATTTTTTTTTCACCCAATTTTTTTTTTTTGGGGGGCGGGGGATTTGTACTTCATGGTATTCCAAACCATTTTTAAATTTAATAAACCTCTTTGAAATTTAGGGGAAACCTTGGGTTTTTTTTCCCAAAATCTTTGAAAAGTGGAATCGGGGGTTGCTTTTTAAAACATTCGGTGTAGATGCCCTTTTTTTAAAAAAAAGGCTTTTTTTCCCTTTGGGGGTTGGGTTTTGCCCAAAGGGTAGGGGGGGTTTTGGCTGGTTTTAAAAAAGGGTTTGTTTTATTTATTTGAAATGGATGTTTTTCTCCATTTTAAATTTTTTCCCTAGGGGGGGTTTTTTACTATTTTTCCCAGGGGGCCCACCCGGGCAAGGGGTTTTTGGAGTTTTTCCTAATTTTTTCCTCACCCCACAAACCAAAAATTTTGTTTTTTTTGGGACCTTTTTTTGGGAAAAAAAATTTGTTTTTTCCCCAGGGGGATTTAAAAATTTTTAAAACCCCAATTTTTGGTTTTTTTTTTGCTTTTTTTCTGTATTGGGGGGATGTTGAAAACATTTTTTCATTGTTTTTTGGCCCCATTGTCTTTTTTCTTTTGAAAAAAGGTTTCTTTTTCATGTCCTTTCCCCCTTTTTTTTAAGGGGGGGGTTTTTGATTTTTTTCTTGTGTTTTTTTCCTGAGTTCTGAAGGGGTTCTAGTTATCGGCCCCTTTATCAGATGGAGGCGCAAATACTTTCTCCCATTGTGGGTTTTTCTATTTGTTAGTGATGTTTGTTTGGCTTTTTACAGAAAGCTTTTAAATTTGACAGGTCCCATTATTTTTTTTTTGTTGATGCGTGATTGCCGTTGGGGGTTCTTTTTGGGAATTTTTTTGGCCCCCGGGGGAAATGGTATGAGAGTTTTTCCAATGTTTTTTCTAGAATTTTTAAGTTTCCCTGTAATTTTAAGTTTGTTATCCACATAGTGATTTTTGGAGGGGGTGAGAGGTGGTTTTCCTTTTTTCAGTTTCCAGTGGCTATCCAAATTTTTCCCCAGCACCCTTACTGAATAGGAATTTTCTTTTTACCCAGTATTGTTTTTTGTCTGCTTTGTCAAAAGACAAAGAATATGGGGGTGGTTTAAAAAATCTGGGTTTCCCTTTTTCCCCCATTTTCGGTGTCTCGTTTTTGTACCCCCCCAGGGGTTTTTTTTTGGGTTTCATATAGCCTTGGGTAGTTAGTTTGAAGTTGGTAAATTTGTTTCCCCCAAAATTTGGGTTCTTTTTTTTGCAAAGGGTTTGCTTAGCTATAGGGGGGTTTTTTTTCCCTTTTTCCCCTATGAAGTGTAGAATTATTTTTTTCTAGATCTTGAAAAATGATGGTATTTAATAGGGATTTGCTTTAAAATTGAGACCCATTTTGGTGCTGGGGACATTTTAAACCAATGTTGTTTTTGCCAAATCCAGGGGGCAGGGTTTTTGGTTTTTCCCCCATTTTTTTAACTTTTCCTCTCTATTGTTCCTTAGGGTTTCTAGTTTTCCGTAGGGGCTCAAAAACTCCTGGGTAAAATTTTTTTCGTATATTTTTTTTATTTTTTTTTTTGTTTATTTTTGAAAAGGTTTTTGGGGTCTTTTGTTTTTGGTTTCTCAGTTTGGCCCTTTTGTTTGCATATTGAAATGTATGATTAGTATACTTTTTAATTTTGAAAAACCCTGAGACTTTGCTGAAAATTTTATCATTCCGTAATTCCTTAGGAAAGAAAATCTTCGGGGTTTTTAGAAAATGGGGATGTTTTTCGTCAAAAAAAGGGGTGGTTTTTGGGACCTTTTTTGCCCCCTTTTGGTTTTTTTCCCCAAAATTTTTTTTTTCTTGTTCTTTTGTTGGGGCGGGGGGATTTCCCGGGTTTAAAATAGGGTTGGAAAGGGGGGGGGGAAAAAACCTTGTTTGGTTCCAGGTCTAAGCAGAAATGTTTTCAGTTTTTCCCCTTTTTCAATATGGATATTGGCTGGGGTTTTTTTGTCATATATGGCTTAATAAATTTTTGAGGAAAAATCCCATCTAGGGGCCAAATTTTATTGGGAGCACTCTTATCAAAAAAAAGGTTGCTAAAATTTTGTCGAATGTTTTTCTGCATCTATTGAGGGCTCACATCGTCTGTTTTTTCTTCTTTTTACGGGTTGGAATTATATTTAAGATTTGTGTATATTGGGGAACCATCCCTGCATCTCTGGGATTTAAGGGCCCCCCTTGGTTGTGATGGATTTTTTTTTTTTGATGATAGCTGAATTTGATTTTTCTAGGATTTTATTGATTTTTGCATTTTATTTCATAAAGGGATATTTGGCCTGTAGTTTTTTCTTTTTTTGTTGATTCCTTTCCTGGCTTTGGGGTATCAGGGTGATGTTGGCTTCCTAAAACGTGTTGGGGAGGATTCCTTCCCTTTGCAATGTTTGGGGGAATAATTTTCCCGCAGGATAGGTACCAGTTCTTTCCTTTGTAGGTCTGGTGAATTCTGGTGTTGAAACCCCTCTGGTCCGGGATCTTTTTTTTTAGGAGGGTTTTTTTTTTCTTCAATTTTGGTATTTGAGGGGGTTTTTAGGATTTCTTTTTTTCCCGTTTTGAGCTTAGGGAGGGGTATGTATTTTAAGCATTTTTTCCCTTTTCCCCCCCCCAATTTTAAAAAGTTTATGTGCCAAGATTTTTTTATTTTTAGTTTCAGAAAAGGGGAAAATTTTGTGGATCATTAAAATTTCTCCTTTTTTTCTTTTTCCTGGTTGGTTTATTGAGCCTTTTTTTTTCCTGTTCGGGTTTAAAAATAGCAAGAGGGTGTCAATTTTGTTTCTTTTCAAAAAAAAACCAGCTTTTTTTTTTTCCTTTAATCTTTTGTATGTTTTTTGTTGTCAATTTTCATTTTAGTTCTTTTTAATCTTGGTTATTTTTTTTCTTCTGCTGGGGTTTGGGGGGTTTGGTTTGGGCTTTTTTTTTTTCCAGTTTTTTTGTTTTGGGATTCTTTGGTTTGTTGTTTTGGGACCTTTTATTTTTGGATGGGGGGGCATTTAAAGGCGGGGAAATTTTTTACTTAATTTTGTATAGCTGGGGGCCCCAGATTTTGATTAACTTTTGTCCCCCTTTATCATTTATTTTAAAAAAAACTCTTGATTTCCATTTTAAAATTTCTTCCTTAAACCCCAATAATTTTTAGCAGTAGGTTGTTTAGTTTTCCAGACTGGTAAGGGATGAAGGGGTTTTTCGTTGGGTTGATTCTAATTTTATTTTTACTGGGGTCGAAAGTTTTTGCTTTGTTTTTTTTTTTTTTTAAAATTAGTTTTAAAAATTTTGTTGGGACTTTTTGGGGGGCCTAGCAGGGGGTTTTAAAATCTTGGGAAATGTTTCCCTTGAGCTGTGAAAAGAATGAAATTTTCAGGGGTTTTTGGGGGTAGAAAATTTGAAAAAATGTTTGTTGGGCCCCCGTTGGTTCTAGGAGTTCTGTTTAAAGCCCCCCTGTTTCTTTTGTTTTGTTTCTTTGGGAAGGCCTTCCTGTGCTGTCATTGGGGTTTTTGATTCCCGGGGGCTTTACGTGGTTTTTTTTTTATTTTTTTTTAGGCAAGTAGGTTTGCTTTATGTTTGGGTTTCCCCAACCGTGTTGGGTGCAAGATTTTTTAGAATTGTTATGTCTTTTTTTGGGGAATTGTTCCCTTTTTCCCTTTATGGGGGGACCATCTTTGTCTTCCATTTACTTTTTTTTGTTTTTTGAAAAACTATTTAAAAACCCCAAAAATGGGGAACTGCTACCGGGGCTTTTTTTTGGTTTCCTTTGCGGGGAATTTTTTTTTCAGTTTTCCCTTCCCCTTGGGGAGTAAAAATGAGGCCCTTGGGGGTTAGGGGATTTGCTGAGCCCAACAGATTTTTGGTTTTGGGGTGTATTTTTCCCCATTTTCCCCAGCGTAGTTTTTCGGGAGGGGGGCATTTTTAAAAAGCCCTTTTAAACTTTTAAATTGAAAAAAAAAAATTTGGATAAAGTCGTTTAATCTTTCTTTTTCCTGTTGGGGGGAAAAAAAAACTTTTTTGGGGTTTTTTTTAGGGTTTTTTAAACCCTTTTAGGGGTTTTTTGGGTTTTTTGGGGGGGGGACCCTTTTAAAGGTTTTTGGGTGATTTTTACCCCCGGGGTGTGGTTTTTTTTTGGGGTTTTGGTTTTTGTTTTTGGAAAACCCCAAATTTTGGGAAAGGAAAATTTCCCCCGGGCGGGGGGGGCAAGGGTTTTTTTTGGGGGGGGGAAAAAAAAAATTTTTTCCCTTTTTTCAGTGGGGGGCTTTGTTTTGAAAAAAAGGGGACTTTTTTTTCCCCCCTAAATATGGGGGGAAACTTATTTTTTTCAGGTTTTACGGGGGGGAAAAATTTTTTGGGGGCGGGGGGCCCTTTTCCTTTTCAAATTTGAAAAAGGGGACTGGAAAATGGGGGGGCCCCGGGGGCCCCTTTTCTGTTTGGGTAATTTCCCTTCGGGTTTGGGGGAAAAGTCGGGAAATTTGGGGGTTTTGAGGGGTTTTTTCCCTTTGTTACCTCCCTTTTTTTCTTTTCCCCCTTTAAACGGGGTTCTTTAGGGGGGGGGCCTCTTTTTGGGGTTTATTTGGGGCCGTTCTTTTGGGGATTTTTGGTTTTTTGGGTTTTTCCTTTGTTTGTGAGGGGGGAAATCCCCCCGGGGGGGCCCTTTTAAAATTTTTCCTTGCCCCCGGGGAAAATTCTAAATTTTCTAGGCGGGGGGGAAACCGGGGAAAAAAAAATTTTTCCGGAAAATTTTTCCCCTTTCAAAAAAAAAATTTTTCCCAACCCTTTTTGGAAATTTTTTTTTTTTTTACCCTCAGGTTTTGGGCCTTTTGATTTTTATGTTGGGGGGGGCCTTTTAAAAACCTTTTAAACCCCCTTTATTTTTTTTAAAAGGCCTTTTTTGCTTTTTTTTCTCTTATTTTTTTTCTAACTCTTCTTCTTTTTGGGGAATGACTTTTTGGGGAATTTTAAAAAAAGGTTTTGGGGGCCCTTAAAAGTTTCGGGAGATTTTTTTTCTTCTGCTTTAACCCTTAAATTTTTATTTTTAGGGTTTTCCCCCTTTGGTTTTTTGACCCTTTAAATTTGGAAAATTTTTTTGGTTTTCCGGGAAAATTTTTAATTTTTATTTTCTTTAATATTTTAATTTCTTAATAAAAATTTTTTTTTCCTTTTCCTTTTCCCGGGCATTTTTTTTGTTTTTTTTCCTTGTTTTGGGGGTTTTTCCCATTTTTTTTTTTTTTGCTTTTTAAAGAGTTTTCCACGGGTTCCGGGTTAAAAAAAAATTTCCATAAAATCTTTTCTTTTTTCTTTTTGGTTTTTCGGGGGGACTTTTTTTTTGGGGAAACCCAAATTTGCAAAAAGGGGGGAAAGCGGGGTTGGTTTCCCCTTTTGAGGGGGGGGCCTTTTTTTGGCTTTAAAATTTCTTTCTATTTCCCCCGGGGAAGTTTTTTTCCATTTGGATTTTTTGTCCATCGGGAAGGGAAAGCGTTGCTTTTTTTAATTTTTTGGGGATTTTTTTTTTTTGTTTAGAAAAAAAAAACCCCCTTTTGGCCCCCGGGTTTAATTTTTTGGGGCCGGGTTAGGGGTTGTTTGAAAAGGTTTTGGGGAAAATCAAACCCCCCACCCTTTTTGATGAGTCGGGGGGAAAAATTTGGTATTTTAAAAAAGCAGGGGAAAAAAATTGACTTTCCCCTGGGGGATTTAAAGGGGGGCGCAAAGGCCCTGGGAGGAAACCCAAAAAGCTTTAACCCCAAAGGGGGGGGTTTTTTAAGTTTCCTTGTAAAATTTCGGGGCCTCTTTTTTCCAAAAGGGAGGGAAAGTTTTAAAAATTCCCCCCGGGGGTGGGGGGGTTTGGGGCCCGGGGGGGAAAAACCCCGGGGGTTTGTTCCTTTTTTCCCTTACCCCGGGCCGGGGGGGGCCGGGGTTTGGGGGGATTGAGGGGGGGGGGCCAGGGGCGGGGTTTTTTGGGGGGTTTTGGTTTTCCTTTCCCCTAAAGGGCTCCCCCAGGGTTTTACCCCGGGGGGTTCCCAAAAGGGTTTCTTTTTTCCCTTTTTGGGGCCTTTGGGGAAAAAAAGGCGGGGCCGGGGGAAGGGGGTTTAAAGGGTTTTTCCCCCCAAAACCAAAAAACCGGGGGGGGGGGGGGGGGGGCGGGTGGGGGGGGGGGTTGGGAACCCCCCAGTCGGGCAGTCGGGGGGGGGGGGGGGCCCTTGTTTTTTTTTTTCACCCCCCCCCCTATTCCGGGGTTTTCCCTTCGGGGGGCCTTTTCCCCGGGGGGCGGGGGAAAAAACCTTTAAAAAACCCCCGGGGGCCCAAAAAAGGTTTTCCCCCCGGGGGGCCCTTTTTGGATGGGGGGCTGGGGGGGGGGTTCCCTTTTGGCCCTTTGGATTTGGGGCCCCTGGGGGGGTTTTGGGGGGGGGCAAAAACCCCTTTCCTTTGGGGGGAGGGGGGGGAAGGGGGGGGGCCCCCCAGGCCCAGGGCCCCCCTTGTGGGGGGGGGCCCCCACTTTTCCGGTTTCTCCCCGGTGACCCCGCCCCTGGGGGGGACCCCAACCTCAAGGGGGGGGGGAAACTTTTTTTCCAAAAAAAATTCCCTCTTTTTGGGCCCCCGGGGGGCGATGGTTTAAAAAAAGGGACCGGGGGAAAACCCAGTTTCGGGGCCTTGGGGGTTTCCCCACCCCCCCGGGGTTTCCCCGGGGGAAAAAATAAAAAACCCTTTGGGGGGACCAGGGTTAAAGGGGGGAAAAGGGGGTTTTAGGGTTTTTCCCCAAGGGTCCCTCTTCATGGGGTTGTTTAAAAGGGTGTTTTTCCCCAAAGGGCCCCCCCAATTTCGGGGGTTTTGGGCCCCCCCAATTTTGCTGGGGGGGGCCCCCCACCCCCGGGGCCCCAAAGAAAGCCCCGGGGGGGGGGCCGGGGGAAGGGCAGGGGGGTTCAAAAAGGTCTAAAGAAAAACCCCTTTCCCCGGGTTGGGGCGGGAAAGGGGGGACCCCAAAAAAAAAAAAACCCTGGGGGCCCTCTTTTAAACCCTTTGGGGAAAGGGGCCTCTGGGGGGTGGGGAAATTTGGGCCTTCTTTTTCCGGGGAAAGCCACAGGTGGGGGGGAAAAAAGGGGGGAAAGGGGAAAAAAAAAAGAGTTTTTAGGTGGGGGAAAAAAACCCCCCCTTTTTTTGTTTTTTTCCTTCCCCCTCCCCTTCCGGGGGGGGGGGGGCGGGTTTCCAACCCAAAATTTGAGGGGGGGGCTCGGGGGATTTTCTTTTTGCAATAAACCCGGGGGGGGGGAACCCACGGGGGGACCCACTTTTGGGTTTCCTTTAACGGGGTTCGGGGTTTCGGGGGGGGAAAAAGTTTTTTAGGGGGGGGGGAGGGGAAGGAAAGGGGACAGTTCCAAAAAGGGGTTTTGGGGGGGCCCCCCTTGGGGGAGGAACCCCAAAAAAAAAAGGGGCCCTGGGGGGGTTTCCCCCCCCGGGAAAAAAACTGTGGCCCCTTGGCCTTTCGGGGTTTTGGGGGGGTTTTTGGGGGGGCAGGGGGGGGTTTTCCCCCCGGGGGGGGGGAGGGGGGAGGGGGGGCTGGGCCCCTCCCCCCACAAAAAAAAGGCTCCCCCAAAAGTATGGTGGCAAAAGGGGGGTTTTTTGGGGGATCCTTTTTCCGGGGCGGGAAAAAAAAGTTCTCTCCAAAGGTTGGGGAAAGGCCCCCCCCAAATACGGGGTTCCAAAAAGGTTTTCCCCGGGGGGGGGGGGAAAAAAGGTTTAAAAACCCAAAAAATTTAAAAACCTCCCCCTTTTTTTTTGGTTGGTTTGTGGGGGCCTTTTTGGGGGCCTTAAAATTTTTTCCCGGGGGGGAGGGCCTTTTTTTCCCCTTTTCCAGTTTTTGGCTCGGGAAACCCCCTTTTTCCGGGGTTTTGGGAAAGGGGGGTTTTCCTGGGGGTTTTTAAGGGGCCCCCCCTTTTTTTCAGGCCCCCTCCTTTCCCCAATCTATGTTTTTTTTGGGGTTTTAGGGTTTTGTTTTTTTTTTTTTCCCATCAAAAAAAAAATTTCTCCCTTTTACAGGGGGGAACCAAAATTTCGGGCGGGGTGTTTTTGGTTTTCCCGGGCCATTTTTCCCCCCAAAAATTCCGCCAGGGGGGGGGGGGGGAAATTTTTTGTTGGGGTGAAAAAAAGGGCCAAAAGCCCCCAAAAAAAAAGGGAAAAAAATTTTCCCCATTTTTTAAAATCTAAAAACTTTAAATATGTAAAATTAAAAAAAAAAGTTTTTTAAATTCCCACGGTAGGGGGGAAAGGGTTTTAATAAAGGGGTTTTGGTAAAAGGGGGGGGGGTAGGGGGGAAGGGGGGAAGGTTTTGGGGAAAGGGGGGTGGGTTTTAAAGGGAGTACAAAAAGCCCCCCAGGTTTAAGGGGAAAAAAAACCCAAAAAATTTTTTCTAGTTTTTTCTGGGGGCCCAAAAAGGGTTTTTGGGGGGACCATAGTTTAAAAAATTAATGGATATTTAAAAAATTTGGGGCTTTTGGGGGGGGGGAATTTGGGAAACATTTTTAAATTCCAAAAAAATTTGGGGGCCCAAGTTTTTTTGGGGTTTTTGGTTTATTTTTAATTTTCCCTGTTTGGTTTTTTTAAAACAAAAAGGTTTTTAAACATTTTCCCAAGGGGGTTACCAACTTTTACCCCAAAAAAATTTTTGTTACCCCCTTTTTGTTTAAAAATTAAAAAAAAAACCCAAAAAAAAAAAAGCTTTTTTTTTTTTAAAAAAAAACAAAAAATAAAAAACCAAAAAAAAAAGGGGGGGAAACCAAACCATTTTTGGGATAAAAACCCAAAAAAACCCAATTTTTTTTAACAAAAATTTACTTTAAAACCAAAATTTTTTGGTTTTACCCCAATTTTCCCCACAAAAGGGGCCCTTTCCCCTTTTCCGGGTTTTTAAAATTTTTTATCCCCCTTTATTGGTTTTTTTTATTTTTTATGTTTAAAAAAATTGGGTTTGGCTTTGGGGGAACTTTTTTGAAAAAAAAGGGGCTGTTAAATTTTATATTTTTTTAATCCGGCTTTTTGGTTTCCCCAGGCCGGGGGGGCCCCAAGGGGGGCTGGGAAAAAAAAAACCATTTTTTAAAAAAAAAACTAGGGGGGGAAAAAAGGGGCCTGGGGCGGGGGAAAATTTTTTTTGGCTTTGATTTTTTGGGTTTTTTACCAAAATTTAAATTTTAAAAAGGGAAAAAAAAAAAAAAAAAAAGGGGCCGGGGGCTTTTTTTACTTTCCCGGGTTAATTTTAAAGGTTGGGAAATTTATTTTGGGTTTTGGAAAAAAAGTTTGTTTTTTTAAAAAAATTTCTCAGAAAAAAAAAGGGCCCCCTTTTTTTTGGGGCCCCAGAAAAAAATTTTTAAACTTTTAAAAAAAGGGGAAAAAAATTTGGGGGAAAATTTTAACCTTTTTGGGCCAAAAAAAAAGGGCTGGGTTTGGGGGTTTTGGTTTTTCCGGGTTTTGGGGTTATGGGGTGATTAATTTGGGGGAAACTTTTTAGCCCCCAAAAAAAAAATTTAAAAGGGGGAAAAAAAAAAAAACGAAAAATTA
>JAKFHU010000541.1:0-11301 GCA_023783475.1 Daubentonia madagascariensis | reverse complement strand
CGGAGAAACCCGGGTCGGTTCTATCATTTAACATTCTCCAGTACGAAAGGACAAGAGAGGTAAGGCCACCTCGATACAAAGTGCCTTCAGCACAATAGATGAATAAATCTCAATCTAATAAACTACCACCAACCTGCCCAAAAACAGGGCTCGTTAAGGTGGCAGAGCCCGGTAACTGCATAAAACTTAAAAACTTTAAAATCAGAGGTTCACATCCTCTCCTTACCAGCATGCTTCTAATTCACCTACTTTCTCTAATTATCCCTCTTATATTGGCCATGTCATTCCTCACACTAATCGAACGGACAATTCTAGGTTACATGCAACTCCGCAAAGGCCCCAACATTGTAGGCCCCCACGGCCACTCCACCCTTGCAGACGCAATGAAACTTTTACTAAAGAACCTTACGACCATTAACATCCTTTACACCCCTTTACATCATCGCACCTACACTGGTCTATCTATTGCTCTCACCAATGAGTCCCCCTCCCCTCCCCTACCATTAGCTAATATAAACATAGGCTTACTTTTATCTAGCACATCCAGCCTAGCCGTGTACTCAACCCTATGGGTCAGGATGAGCCTCAAATTCAAAATACGCCCTCATCGGAGCCCTCCGAGCAGTCGCACAGACAATCTCATATGAAGTTCCATGGCTCTTATTCTCTTATCATTCTCCAAATAAGTGGCTCATTCCACCCTAAATACCCTTAATACCGCCCAAGAACACACATGAATACTCATCACCTCATGACCACTAGCCATAATATTATATATTTCTACATTAGCAGAGACAAATCGAGCCCGTTCGACCTAACAGAGGGTGAATCTGAATTAGTCTCAGGATTTAAGTGAATAGCCGCAGGCCCCTTCGCCTATTCTTCATAGCTGAAATACACCAAACATTATTAATAAATGCCCTAACCACCATCCTATTCCTAGGAACAACACAAAACACCCTCTCACCCGATACATTCACAACTAACTTCACCATTAAAACTTTACTCCTAAGCATAGCATTTATCATGAGTACGAGCATCATACCAACGATTCCGATATGATCAACTAATACATCTTCTATGAAAAAACTTTCTACCAATAACATTAGCCATATGCATATGACATATCTCCCTACCCATTTCATATCCACTACCACCACATATATAGAAACATGTCTGACAAAAAGAATTACTATGATAGAGTAAGCCATAGAGGTTTAAACCCTCTTATTTCTAGAGCCATAGGTATTGAAACCTACCCTTAAGGAATTCAAAATTCTTCGTGCTAACCGCTCACACCCACACCTCTAAAACCCAAAGTAGGGTCAGCTAAGCAAGTATCGGCCCATACCCCGAAAATGTTGGTTCACATCCTCCCGTACTAATAAAAATCCCATCACCACCCTCATCTTAATCTCCCTCTTCATAGGTACAATACTTACAATAATCGGCTCCCACGATTTAATCTGAGCAGGATTAGAGATAACATGCTAACCATATCCCTTTAATAACCAAAAAAACAAATCCCGATCAACAGAAGCCGCCACAAAATATTCCTAACACAAGCACAGCCTCTATACTACTAATAATAGCCCATCATCAATGTGACAAACACAGGACAAGATCTATTACAAAGAACCCCAGCCAACTACTTCCACAATAATAACCATCGCCCTAGCATAAAACTTGGCCTAGCACCATTTCACTTTGAGTGCCAGAAGTAACAAGGATCCCCCTATTCTCAGGCAAATTTACTCTCATGACAAAGCTCGCCCCAATCTCATTATACTCCAAATATACGAATCAATAAACCTAACATATATAGCCCTCGCCCTTTATCAATCTTATCGGGGGTTGGGGAGGCCTTAATCAACGCACTACGGAAAATCTTAGCCTATTCCTCATCGCCCCATAGCTGAATGACAACTATCCTCATATATAACCCTCTGCAACAATCCTAAATTAACCATTACCTAATACTAACAATCGCAACATTCTCTATTCTACCTAAAATCAAATACCACCACACTAATATTAGCCCGCCTATGAAACAAAAACCCAATAATAACCACCATAATATTTGCCACTCTCCTATCACTAGGGGGGTTCCCCACTCACGGGCTTCCTACCAAATGAATCATTATTCAAGAACTCACAAAAAATGACAATATCATTTTCCCTGCACTTATAACCATAATAACCTTACTCAGCCTTTACTTTACATACGATTAACATACTCCACATCCTTAACCTCATTCCTACAACAACAGCATAAAAATAATATGGCGAACTCAAACATAAAAAAAGCCCCTTTTCTATACCCCTGATTACGGTATCCACCCTAGCCCTTCCACTTCCCCAACCTTTGCCACTAGCTAGGAATTAGGTTAAGTAGACCAAGAGCCTTCAAAGCTCTAAGAAAGTACTCGCTACTTAATTCTGCATAATAAGAGCAGACTCCACCTACATCATTGATGCAAATCAACCTTTAATTAAGCTAAATCCTTCCCTAGATTGGTGGGCTCTAACCCCACGAAAATTTAGTTAACAGCTAAATACCCTAATCAAATGGCTTCATCACTGCCTCCATTCTTTTATGAAACGGAAGAGTCGGCAGGTGAGGTGCTCCTTTGAATTGTCAACATGAGAATAAAAAAAAAAAAAAAAAAAAAAAAAAAAAAAAAAAAAAAAAAAAAAAAAAAAAAAAAAAAAAAAAAAAAAAAAAAAGGGGCGGCACAGGATGAAACCTCTAAACCCCATTTAGCAGGAAACTTGGCTAACGACCGGAGCCTCGTAACTAAATATTCAACCTTCGTCTTTAGATTTACAGTCTAATACTTACTCAGCCATTTTACCCAATACCTTGTTCATAAACGTTGACTGTACTCAACAAACATAAGAATCGGAACCCTTTACCTCCTTTGGTGCTTGGGAAGGTAGTAGTAGGAACAGCCCAAGCCTTCTAATCGAGCAGAACTTGTCAACAGGGACCTACTGGGGCGATGACAAAATAAAAAGTCATTGTAAACTGCCCATGCCTTGTAATAATCTTCTTATAGTAAAAACCATTATTTTTTTTTGAGGCTTCCCGGAAATTGACTGGTGCCTTAATAATCGGAGCCCTGATATAGCCTTCCCCCGTAAAATAATGGTTTCTGACTACTCCCCCGTCCTTTTTCCTCTGCCTCTCAATGGGGAGGGCAGGGGCGGCACAGGATGAAACCGTATAAAACCTTTAGCAGGAAATTGGCTAACGCGGAGCCTCGTAGACTAAATATTTTTCAACCACTAGCAGGAGTATCTTTCCAATCCTTGGGGCAATTACTTTTTACAACAATTATAACATAAAACCACCAGCTATATCAAATACCAAACCCCTTATTTCGTATGGTCCTGTAATAATCACTGCCATTCTACTTTTATACCCCTTTTCCAGTCCTAGCAGCTGGGGATTACATACTCCTAACCGACCGCAACCTAAACACTACCCTTTTGACCCTGCGGAGGAGGAGACCCCATCTATATCAAACACCTCTGATTTTTCGGCAACCGGAAGGTTACATCTAATCTCCGGGGCTTGGGCATAATCCCCCACTCGTCACGTAATTCCGGAAAAAAGAACCTTTCGGCTCCCTAGGCATAGTAGAGCTATATATCTATGGCTTGCTAGCTTTCATTTATGGGCCCAAATGTCCCCATGGAATAGCCTTTTGACACCCGAGCATACTTCACATCCGCACCATGTTTAAATCCCCAATCCCCACAGGTGTAAAAGTCTTCAGGGGTTTGGGCTACAACACACGAGGTAACATTAAATGAAACCCGCTATACTATGAGCTCGGGGCTTATTTTCCTTTTTACAGTCGGGGACTAACAGGCATGGTTTGCCAACTATCATTGACATTGTTCTAAAGATTACATACTATGTAGTAGACATCCACTATGTCCTATCATAGGAGCGGTATTCGCATTATAGGCGGCTTGTCCCACTGATCCTTATTTCAGGCTATACACTAAACGATACTGAGCCAAAATCACTCAAAATTTATATTCGTGGGTGTTAAATCTTACTTTTTTCCCCCCAAACAACTTCTTGGGGCCTATCCGGCATGCCCGACGTTATTCTGACTACCGACGCCTACACAATATGAAACACCTTCATTATGGGCCTTCATCTCCCTGACAGCAGTCCATTTAATAATCTTAAACCCTGAGAAGCATCGCTCAAACCGAGAAGTTAACAGCAAAATTTAAAACAACAACAAACCTGAATGATTCATGGCGGACGCCTCCATACACACATGAAGAAACCCGCAACACAGTCAAAATGAAACCCAAGAAAGGAAGGATTTAAACCCCCCTAAACCTGGTTCCACCCCAATTCCAAAACCCATTTATGACCTCCTTAAACCGGGGGTAATTAGTAAACATTACATAATTTTGTCATATTTAAATTATAGGTAATCCCTTTATACCTCCTGCTTACCCCGCCAAATAGGATTCCAAGCCCGCCACCTCCCTATCATAGAAGAACTTCTATATTTCCAGGACCCTACCTTAATAATGTCTTAAATTGCTCATAGCCTCTATACTTTCCCTTATACTCACAACAAGCAACCCATAAAACACATAAACGCCCAAGAAGTGGAACCCCCCCCCCTGTGAACAATCTCCCTGAAAATATCCTCATCTTATTGCCTAACATCTTAAGAAATCTACATAATAGATGAAATAACAACCCTTCCTAACCATTAAAACTATGGGCCACCAATGATACTGACCTATGGTATACAGATTATGAAAACATAACCTTTGATTCATACATAACCTAAACCAAAGATTACCCCCGGAGAACTTCGACTTTGGAAGCGATATCGAATATTTCCTACCTCCGGAATTACCTATTCGAGTGTTAGTCTCCTCAGAAGATGTACTACATCATGGCCCGTACTTCACTAGGCACTAAAGACGGCAAATCCCAGCCGCACGAATCAAACAACTGATGCCTCCCGACGGCTTAACTACGGTCAATGCCAAAAATTGCGGGCAAAACCACAGTTATGCCATGTACTGAACTAACCCCTAAATATTTGAAAAAGGATTACTAACTATATTATAACATCACTGGTGAAGCTAATCAGCTTGACTTTCGTTAAGATGGAGCCAAACAACCTTTCCACAGTGAATGCCCAACATGACACATCAACATGACCTATCATATTCTTTCGAGATCCTAAACACTCTTCATTATACTCCAACTAAAAAACATAAACTTGTATTCCCCTAAAACGGCCACCAAAAATATAACAACAAAAAAAAATTATAAAACCCTGAGAAATAAAATGAACAAAAAATTTATTCGCCTTTTTCATTCCCCCCTACAATAAGGTCTACCCATTGTTATTTTAATCACTAGTTCCCCCTTTTTTCCCAAATCATGATTCCTATATTAGTAATCATCGAAACATCAGTCTTTTATAAACCAATAGCCCTAGCCGTACGATAACAGCTAATATTACAAGCCCGGCCACCTTCTCTACACCTAATGGGAAGTGTACCTCTAATCCCACATCATCAGCCGCTGCAGCTTTCAATTCATTTATTACCTAGTTTCCTTCCCACCTGAACTCGCTGTCGCCCTCATCAAAGGCCTACGTATTTACCCTATTATCAACAATTCTGCCTTTTCCCTACACGAAAAACCACCTAATGAACCACGCCAAACACACACCGAAATATGGTAAACCACAGCCCCCTGGACCCTTACAGGGGCACTTTCCGCCTCCTTCTAACGTCAGGCCTCACTATAGGATTCCACTTTACTCAAGCCAAACTACTCTCTTTAGGCCTCTAACAACCTACTAACACTATACCAATGATGACGAGATATTATTCGAGAAAGCACATGCCAAGGCCACCACACACAGCCGTTCAAAAAGGCTCCGATACGTGAATACCCTGTTATTATCTCGAAGGCTTTTTCTTTCTAGGTTCTTCCTGAGCCTTTATCACTTCAGGCACTAGCCACGACCCTGAAACTAGGTGCTGTTGACACCTACAGGGGTACACCCCCTCAATCCGTTAGAAGTCCCCTAGCAATACAGCGGTATTTCTAGCTTCAGGCGTCTACATTCTACCTGAGCCCACCATAGCTAAGGAGAAGGGAACCGCCCCAATACTCCAAGCCTATTCATTACCATCACAATAGGGAATTTACTCACAGTGCTCCAGGCCTTCAGGAATACATAGAAACCATCATTCACAATCTCCGATGGAATTACGGCCAACATTTTTATCGCACACACGGTTTCACGGCATACATGTAATCATCTGGATCCACTTTACTAGCCATTGTCCTACGCCAAATAAAATTCCACTTTACATCCAATAACCACTTTGGATTCGACAAGCAGCCGCATGATATTGACACTTCGTAGACGTAGTATGATTATGTACTTACGTATCAATTTACTGATGGAGGTCTTCTTCTTTTAGTATAAACACAGTACCGTGACTTCCAATAAACTAGCTTCGGACAGACCGAAAAAGAAATACTCAAATGAATAATTCCTAACAACTAACACACTCCTACGCCCTCCTGCGTATCAACCATCGCATTTGCTACCACAACTAAAACATCTACACAGTCAAAAATATAAACCCTACGAATGTGGCTTTTGGACCCCTATCGAATCTGCTCGCTAACCATTCTTCCATAAAATTCTTCCTAGTTAGACATCACAATTTCTTCTATATTTTTTTGAACTAGAAATTGCACTTCTCCTCCCTAGCCGGGCACCCAAACACCAAACCTAAAAATAATATGTCGATAGCAATAATTATCAATATATCCTAGCTCTAGGTTTAACCTATGAGTGACTTCATAAAAGGGACTAGAATGACGCGAATATGGTAATTAGTTAAACTAAAACAAATGTTTAGACTCATTTAACTATGGTTCCACCCATAATTACAACATGCCCTTAATGTCTATCAACCTCTCCCTAGATTTATACAGCCTTACTAGGGGTGAATGATATTTCGACTCCCATTCTAAATCATCACTATCTGTCTAGAAGGCACAATATTATCCATATATCCTCACCACCCTTTCAATATCAACCTTCACTATAATTGTAATCCTTTACTATTATCCTGTAGTTTTGCAAGCCTGCGGAAGCCCGCTGCAGGCATAGCCTTATAGTAAACAGTATCAAATACTTACGGCTTAGTTACGTCAAAACCCAAACTCATCCAATGTTAAAAATCCTTGTACAACAAATCATACTCCTCCCACAACTTGATACCCAAGAGCCTAATACTTTGGAATCAACAACTACTTCATACATTGCAGTTATTAGCCTCACCACCCTCCCTACTCATGAAACAAACAACAACACCCACCTCTCTTTTAAATTTTTTTTCTCTGACCCCATTTTAACCCCCCCTTTACCTAAAGCTACCACCTTAAAAGCTTCAATTCCCCCAAACAATTTACCCAAAAAAAAATTTTATTTAAGCATTTCCCACCCACTTAAATGCAACAAAACACACCCAAAATCCCCCTTTTCCCCTTCCTTGGAAACCCAACCCCACAAACCCTCCCCTGGGGACCAAAATAGCCTCGGGGGAGTATTTTTATTTAAACAAGGTCTTACCCCTTATCACACTCACCTTAAAACCACTACAAACCCAAACCTTCTCCTTCTCAAAGCTACCTAAACCCTATAAAACCCCTTTCTCGGGGCATCACAACACTTCAAATCCCCTTAGGGGTTCCCCCCTATAACCAAAACAAAGGGCCCTTTTGCTTCGATATCCACCACTTTTAACTAAGCAAAACAACACTTTAACCTTTAACCCGACTCAAAACATCTCCCTTTACTATTTTTGGGCAATCATAAACCACCTCAACTCCTCCACAAACGCCTAAAACACTAACCCCCTTTTCATAAGCCCAATTGGGAAATAAACTTAGAAAAACCAATAAAGGGGCCAAAACCCTAATTATCAGACCCCCCTTCCCTAAACTTTTTCTGCAATCAAACTCAACCCCCATTTACCAAACCTACCCGGGTTTAAAAACACCCCCCCCCTATGAAATCTTTATTACCAAACAAACCCCCCAACCACCACAAAAGGGGGAACTCAATATCAACCTTCTTAAAACCCACAACACTAAAAATTAACTCTACCCCCCTTTATTATAAAACCCAAAAAACCGGGGAAAACCACAACCAACTAATATAATTTTAGAAAAAACATTTTTAATAACAATACACTTTACCCACCTTTTTCTCCCCCAAAAACCCAAAAACAAGACCAAACTGAAATATTTTAAAAAAAACTTTAACCAATTTAACAAAAAAGGCTCTCAACCTATTTAGAGGAAAGCGCGCAAATTCCTGCCCCATCCAAAATTGGCCCTCAATTTTTAAAACTAAACCTTCCGGGGGTCAAAAATTCCAACCCAAATAAATAAAAAACCCCTTTTACAACCATTTGCCCCTACTTTAATAACCCCAATATATACAACTAACAAACCAAAATACTTTACCTACCACACTCATATTCAACCCTCCTTACCCGCAGAAACACCTTTAATACAATACACATCCCCCTTTATCTCTCCCAACCAAAGCAGGATACACCACCTCGCTTCTCCACTACCCACCATTTCAAGTATGTTAATGTCGCTTACAACACACACAAACATCCGAAAATAGAGGCCTCTAAAAACAATCCCCTACCTCCACACTCATACGGAACCTCATTTCAGCATCCTTCCTAACACGTTTTACCCAAAGACCATCACGAACCCAACACATAAACACCAACCTAGCCCCAATCACATTCACGCCACTCTAACACCAATACACCCATCATCTTCGTATTCTAGGTCAGCCCCGATTCTTTAACCCCTACTAACGAAAAAATCAACAACTCCTATTAACCCAATCAACACGTACCTAACTGCCACATCGTTTAGCCGGATCCTTACTTAAAAACATCCCCCATAACACCCCCCAAACTACACCCCTTCTAACCTAAAAATCCATGCTTACCTAAAACGACACTTAGATCTCCTAGCAAAGAAAGTTAACATCACACTAACCACAAAACCAACAAACCCTCCCCTCTCAAATTTTCAACCCAATAGGATTCTTCCCCATAACCATACACCGACTAATACCCCATTACAAACTAACCTTAAGCCAAAACATAGCATCACTTCTACTAGACTTAACCTGACTGGACAAAAGCAATACCAAAAGCCCTGTCCCACCTACAAAATGCTTCATCAACTACACTTCCAACCAAAAAGGCCTAATTAAACTCTAGTCCTCTCCCTCCTCACTTCACTTCTCTCACAAACCCTCCTAACCAATTAACAACCCCGTGTAATCTCAATCACAATGAAAATCCCCATAAATAAAGATCAACCAGCAATCACCAATATCCAACTAGCATAATCATACAATGCAGCCACCCCTCGACAATCACCCCGAAAAATATCAACCATTTCCCCTTCAAAATTTATCCAATCTTCTAAACTCTTAAAATCAATAACAAAGCCCACCTTTCCATAGCCATCATCCATATAACCACAAATAGTTCCATAACAAAAACCTAAAAACAAAGAAAAAAAAAAAAAAATTTTTTTTAGTATACCCAAATACTACAAGCATCCCCCCTTAAATAAATCAAAACATCATAAGCCCTAAATGAACCCCCAAAACTTAAATAATTATGCACAACGCAACCCCACCACTAACAACCAAAAACCCCAACCCCATATAAATAGGGAAGGCTTTGAAGAAAAACCTACAAAGCCCCCCCCCCCCCCCCCCCCCCCCCCCCCCCCCCCCCCCCCCCCCCCCCCCCCCCCCCCCCCCCCCCCCCCCCCCCCCCCCCCCCCCCCCCCCCCCCCCCCCCCCCCCCCCCCCCCCCCCCCCCCCCCCCCCCCCCCCCCCCCCCCCCCCCCCCCCCCATCTCTCTTTCTCCACAAACAGGATCCAAAACCATCAGGAATTTTCAACTCGCATCTTCCACCAAACACAAATAGTGCCTCACTCATAACCTACCATTCATTACCAGCAACTAGTCCTTTCCAATACCAAGCTTATTGACACCATCCCACAAGTAAGGTACTACCCTCGCTACCATTATCTACTGCATCCCTCTCATACCAAACAAGCTACCTTCGCCCAGCATGTTATTCGATCCACAGATCCACATGAGGCCGTGACACCTCACTATTGGTACATTTTCATTCATATCTATACCATGACAAGCCTAATCGAAACAAATATCAAATGAGAGTCCTCGTAGTATATTTCATTACTTGTCTTGAAACAAAATGGCGGACCCCTCCCCTAGGACAACTCAAGGAGAAAACACTCCGCTTCACCTTCAGCACCCAAAGCTGAAATTCTTTTTAAACTACTCCTTGTTTTAAGAAGATACCCAAAACCCCGTGCCATGTCAGTACTAAATTCCTCGGACAAAACAAAATTTACAACATGGCATGTTCCAAATCAACCAGCCTATGTACGTCGTGCATTCTTTGCACCTCCCCATGAATATGTATTATATACTATTAATGCTTGATTTACATAATACATGTATGCATAATCGTACATCCCAACCTCTACCCCATGCATATAAGCACGTACATATCCCCGTTTAATTGTACATAACGTACACCCATTTCAAACGTACATAAGACATCCCAGTCAAATCCTTTCACACCAACATGCCTTTCCATCTCCATTAATCCTAGCTAGATCACCAAACCCCGAGAAAACAACAACCCGCCCAACATGCACCCCCCTTCTTGCTCCGGGCCCAAGAACCTAAGAGTTCCTAACCTGAAACTATACCTGGCATCTGGTTCTTACCTCAGGGCCATACTCTTTAAAGTCGCCCATACTAACCCCCTTAAATAAGACATCTCGATGGGTCAATTACTACCCTCACCGTGATCATGCATATCTCTAATACCATGCATTTGGTATCTTTTAACTTTGGGGATGCATCGACTCAGCATAGCCTCCCGGCTTGCACTCACAACATCAGTTGTAGTCGGACTTACCATGTACACCCTTCACCACATATTGATCACTAAAGGTGCTAATCAATTCATGCTCTAATGACATAACGCATAACGTACGCATAACGTACGCATAACGTACGCATAACGTACGCATACGTACGCAAAAAACGTACGCATAACGTACGCATAACGTACGCATAACGTACGCATAACGTACGCATAACGTACGCATAACGTACGCATAA
>JAKFHU010000537.1:0-24950 GCA_023783475.1 Daubentonia madagascariensis | reverse complement strand
TTCTGCATTGTTTCCTTAATTCACAATGCTTTTTTTGGGGAGTGAGCGTCCGTGCTCGCAGGTCCCCTGGCGTTTTTTCCACCCCCTTTTTCCTGGGAGCGGTGCGGTGCGAGGACTCTATCAGACCACCATTTTTCTCCCCCTCTTGTGCACCCTTGATTTGCGAGCTGGTTATGTGTACATTATGTTGCTAAAACAAAGTTATTTTCCTAGGGAAAAAAATCCCTAAACTATTAATTTTTGTTTAATTTTTTTTTAAATAAAAAAAGGGTTTTAAAAAACCAAAGAGCTCTCAAAAAGCCATTTTTGGAAATATGCATGTATCAAGTTTACACCCAAATTGGGAAATGTTTTGGACTATTTAGAGGTTTTTTTAAAATAGTTTAATTTTTTTTTTTTTTTTCCCTTTTAGTCCTTGTTTTGGAAAAAAGTTTAATCTGTTCTATAAGAAAAAAAAATTACAACTTTGTGTCTTTGTCTGAGGTGCTAAGGATTGGTGCGGAAGTTTTTTTCAGTCTGTAGTCAAGTGATATCATGTTGGTCAGGCTCAGAAAACTACCCTAACATGAAGGCCTCAGAAGCAGTTCTCTGACCTTCCCTTGTCTTCCTGCCTTTGGACCCATTCTTCCCTGAAGTCAGCCACAGAAGTCAGACTCCCTTTTCCCCAAGGCAGGTCATAAAAGCCAGAACCCCTTTTTCGGAAAGCTAGCCTAAAACCTAAATTATTCATATTTTTACACAGTTGTCCATACTTTGTTGAACCTAGGCATAAAAATGGACAATTTCCCCTGTATTTTTGAGTGTTCATTCTGAAAGCTCCCATGTATAAGTCTGTAACTTTTCCTCCTACTAATTAATCTGCTTCATGTCAGTGAATTTTCAGCAAATCTTTATGGGAAAAGTGGCCTTTGCTCCCTACAGCTCGGCTAAACTTTGGGGGGGCCAGGGACACTTTGATCCCTACAACATCAATAGATTTGGCTTTGGGATGTGGTGTTTTAGAAGGATCTAATTAGTTAACACCTGTAAACACGAGGTAGTCTAAAATGTCTACTATATTTATGAAACTTAGAAATGATGCTACATTGTTTAAAATAACAAGTCTTACTAGAATACTTATGTTTGTTTTTCTTGGTAGGACTTGTAAGTTTAAAAGCAGTAATTAAAACTATATTTTGATCCCTGGACTGTATTATATATCTAATTTACAGGGTGTAAAAATGGTTAAAAGAAAAAAACTTAAAATGGTGATCAAAATCTAAGTAAACTAAGATAAATAAATAAATTAGGTAAATTAGGTAAATACAAATGGAATAAATACAAAGTAAATTTTTATATAATTTAGAATCTTAGAGTCATGTTATGTTAACAGGATGATCATGAAATGTCTGAGTCATTTATAAAATAAAATACTAAAACATAAGTTTAAGTTTATATACCTTGATATCTTATTTTTATATTTAGGAGGGGTAATAAAAATTGGGGACTGATAACAGGTCACGGTTACTTTAACTTCCTAGGTTTCTCCTTCCTAGATTTCTCTGAGAGTTGGCATTATGATTAATATATGTAATTAAAACTACTAGATAGAAGAGAAACAATTCTATATGAAAAATCAGATATATTTTTTATAAAAAGTTAGAAGACATAAACATATAGTTTTTGTTAAAAAAAATAATTTTGTCTAATTTATAGGTTTTAAAAACTATCTTACATTAAATAAATAAATGATAATTAAAACTAAATGAATAAAAAAGTTAAAAAATAAAAGTTATGAAAGATTTATAAAAATCTTAACTTACCGTCAAATTGATTAAAATTAGATGGATTTCTTTGTAAGATTTCATTAAAATTAGCTTTACCATTAATACACTAATGCAAAGGTAAAATTTGTTTTTCCCCTTTGAACAAGATTTTCATATGATATTAATAGGACTAAGAAAAGATTTTTATTCACCTTTCTCAATAAACTGCAAAGGGGGGGGGTGGGAGAGAGAAAGAGAGAGAGATTCAGTTTGCGTCCTTGTTAACTTGTATTTCAGCTTGTCTACATCAGGTCTTATGACTGTTTGGAAAACTGAGTCTCCTATCAAAGAGTTAACAGTTTTCCTTTTTAAAATCTTATAATTATCAGTTTGGCTAAGTGAATGACTATCATTTTATAGTAACCTGTGATACTGTTTTGTGACAAGGGTTTTATGACAGACAATGCATGATTTCCTGCTTCTTAAGTTTTCACTAAAATTTAAAGTTACTAAAAATAAGAATTCTGGTCAATACATGTGATTCTGTATATAAAGTGTACAAAAGCATAAGATGTTTTAATTAAAAAATCATAAAAGAGCATGAAATGTGTTCCTATTAAAAACATACATGTAATTATGTTTAATTCAGAGGTTATTTAAAGATTCATTCAAAATATGGATTTAGAAAGAAAATAAAAACAAGATAGAAAGTAAACAGTGAAGCAAGAGAAAGAGATGTAAAAAGGCTATGAATATATAAATACATTGTTGGTAAGAAAGGTTAAACAGAAGGGAGAATAAAATTGTATGATAAAGGATCTTGTATGGAAAAATTATTTTTGTCCTAATATAACTGGTTATTTAAGAAAAGGGAAATTTAGGACAAAGAACAGAAAGATTAAGTATGTTGTAGATGATCTGTGCAAGTTGGGCTAAAGTTCATAGAAAGGAATTTATGAAGAAATTTTGTATCTGATCAAATTGGCTATAATTAAAAATTTTTTGGTTAAAACAACAGAGTTTTCTTAAAGTATTAATTTGCTCTTAATGAAATTACATGAATATTTTACTCTTGACCTTTCTTGATATGTCTAAATTATTTACTATGGTCAGAAAATTTCTCATACTGTTACTAAGAGCCATGTGTTCCCCTATTCAATGTGCTAGTTTTTCTGATTCACATTCCTCTATAATATACTGTACACTCATGACGCTGGACACACTCTTGGTATGTCTGATTCATGCAAGTACCCTTTTTATCAGGTTTAACTTCTAAGTTATCTAAATGGGCTTCCCATAAAGAACAAACAAACAAAAACCAATCACATTACAGAAGGTTTTCTTTACCTTTTTGGTAACTGGCCTGACAGAAACAAAGATTTTATGCTTTATCAAGATAATCCCTGTGTTGTCTTTAAGTTTCTGCCTAACTAGAAAAATTAAACTTTAAGGGTTAAGGTTTACACTCATATAACTTCCTATATTGCCTTTAGAGTCATCTTCTGATGACTATCACTCATGGTTAAATAAAGACCATTATTTTAGAATGACTTGTGATTCTATTTAAACAAATGTTTTAAACCTGTACTATCTGACAAACTTTCCAAAAACAAAATTCTAAATTCAGTCCTTTTAACCTCAAACTAGCTTTAATAATGGAGACACTGAAAGTCCAAGAGAAATTTATTAGGTTTACTGGTATGTTAAACCATACAGAAATGCATTGTCAAATATGAAATAGTGTTTAACTTTCTTTGGGTTGTACTTGTATAAATATATTATAAATATTTGTTCCAAAACTGTATGAGATTCCTAAAAATTCTAATATGCCTTGGTATTATCAATAATAATTATATATGCTAAATAGTTGTGTGCCACAGAAATAACCAAATCTCCTTTACATCTTTAATCATGCCTATAATAGATAAATCTTATAATATGATTTTTATCATCCACAATTATTATTTTACTCTGATTCTTCTTAAACAGCAGTTTATAATCAGCTACAGCCCAAGATTTACTTCTTTAAGAAAATGTCATAGAAAGAACTAAAATATGTTTTATGACTTTTGATTAAATTATTACTGATTCTCTTGCTTTCTTTTCCAGAGTCATGACAAGTTTTAAGTAAATAGCAAGTTTACCTGATATCTCCAGGATTTAAAACTATTGAATCCCACCAGGCCCAACCTGTTATTCACTGCCAAATCCCTGCTACTCAACATCCTCCCTCTAGGCCCAAGGACTACCGCAGAAGAGGCAGGTGTGTGAGACTGTAAGGGCCAATTCCAAGGGATGGAACTAGTTCAGACCCTCCAGATCAAGGATGGACACACAGAAGCCTCAAAAAATACTAAAAGACAGAATTTGTCTTTCCAGGCCACATGGTACAAATATCCATCCCAATCATAAAAAATTTCCTGCTTCCCGTAGACTTAGAGCTTCCTGAGTATAATTGTCCTCAATTATGGGGTTTATGCAGAAGGAGATATAACAAGAAATTTATCAGCCACCTTAGGAAAAATTACTAAAGAGACTAAAATATTGTGACACAACAAAAGTCTCTAAATTCTTTAGCTTAAATGGTTAACAATGCTTACGTTTGCTACAAGTCTGCAACTAAACCTAAGAATACAGTAGCTCAACACTTATAGATGAATTTTGTAGCCTTGCCTTTGACATTTTGGGTTTTACTCTTATGTTGCCTAGAAGGTTGAAAGAGTTGATGAGTGCCTGTCTACCTCCAGTCTCATCTGGCCTAAAACATTTAATTGGCTGTGATCCCTATTGGCTTTTTTTTTTCTTTTTTTTACTATTTAAATAATTTAATACATCTTTTTTACAGTTTGTTCCCAGAAGAACTTTTGATTGTCAGTAAATCTTCACAATCCCACCCTTACATTTTAACATTCAGGAACTTAGAATTATGACAGTAAATGCTAGCAACCTAATAGATATACTTATGTATTTTATTTCAATTTCATGATACCACAATTTCAAAATAATTATCTATTCAGAACTCTGAATGTAAAATAGCTCTACTTCTTAAAGGATACCAGTGGCCTAGAAAACATAGGTGGTTTTCGATGGAAGAGAGACCTAGGGGTAAAAGCACCAGGCAGAGAAGGACTATCCCCTGTGGTCTCCCAACAGCCTCTGCCCTCTCCTGCCCAAGGCCTCAGTGTCCAGCATGCAGACAGCCCCTTACATGGCCATGGGCAGAGGTGTCGGGAAGGGCAGGGAAGGCACTCCACCTGACTCTGGCCCCCTTCTGCTGCCAGGTAGGCATTCTCAGGGCAGGCATGGGGGTCTGCTGGGAGGATCTCACTCCCTCCATGGCTGTAGTGCCCAGAGGGACAGGCCCCTGTGGCCAGGGCCTCTGCAGACGAATGGCTGCACTCACTTTCCTCCCCAAACATGTCCTCCTTAGGGACCAGCACAGTCCATGCTGTGACACAGGTCCCACTGTCCCCAGGGCCTCATCTAATTTGCACTGATGCCCAGGGAACAAAGCCCATAGTCCTTTTTCTGTAACAGGGTAGTCACTCTTCCTCCCATATATATGGAAGGTAAATATTGACAGTAGGGAATATGTAACAGAGGAAATGGCCTGAAAAAATGGCAGAAATGTTTTATGTCTCTTTAAAACATCCCCCATTTCTTTTGGAGAACTAGGACCTGCATCCCTGCCTCAGGCCAGTGGTCAGGAGGGGCAGGTGAATGTCTTTTGTTCTTTGTGCTACAGGAGATGGCCTGTGCTAGGGAGGTCCTGGGTGGAGGCCACAGGATTGTCTTCAGTAGAGATGGGACGGAGATGGGACAATTAGAATCATCAACTGTAGTTGAACAACAATTGCCTGAAGCTGAGAACCCACCCTTTAAAAATCTCTGTATTTCTGCTTATTATTAGGATGATGGCATTTTTAGACAGTAGTCTCCATCCTCTTCATTTGCTGGCAAATTAATAAACCTCTCTTTCCTTCTTCTCGAACCACTTGTCCTTGTTCTTCTGACGCAGCCTCGAGGACAACTGCTGAGCTTCGGTAACATTTCCTCTTGACTCCGGGGCAGCCACCAAAGTGTGAGGTGGACAGAGGAGGGGTTCTTCACTGCCCTCTGGGCAGTAAAAACCTACAGCAGGGGGTCATACTGAGGCCCATAGAAGGCAGGGTTGGGGACAGTGCCAGGACTGACTGTTGGGTACCCATGTCCAGGGGTGGCCTGGGGTTTTCTACTGGCCAGGACTTGAGAGGTCTGGACCTTAGTCCTGGCCCCACTTAGTGTATTTGTCAAATCAGTCTCCATCTGAATTGCACTGGGTGCATATTCATGTAATATACACGTTCATGTCCATACACATATAAAAAGTACAACTTGAGTCACACATTTTTAGTGTGCTTGTGACAATTACAAATTTTTTTGCCTGGGCAGGTCCTGTGCCTCTTTCACACCCACAGGCAAAATGCAGGGCTTTTACCTGGCAGACACTGCTCCATGCACAGCTGTCCCCAGGGACATGGTGTCAGGGCTGCCTGGGACCTGGTGTCTTTACCTTCAGAGGTGCCAGGTGGGCAGAAATAACCAGCAGGACATTGCCCCCATACCTGTCCACCTCTAGCAGCCAAGGAAAGGGGGTAAGAGTGAGAAGCCCAGGAAGGAGGGGCCAGTCTGAGCCCCGAGCCCCCTGCCCCAGCCCTGGAGGAGAGGCTGCCCGGGTTTCACAGCGTTCACTGAGACTCACAGACTGAAGCTCTCTTGCCTGTGCCCCAAGAGAACATGTAAATGTGCCCTGAGAAAAGAAAAGAGCTTTTATCTGAGGAATGTGAGTCATTTTCAATTGTCAGGCCCAGAGAGACAGAAATCATGTCCTACCCCCCCATTTTGGGCTATAGCTATATATTCATCTCTTGAAACTGCTTGCTATTGCCACAAGTAGCTACAAATTAAACTAATAATGCCCCCTGGACACTATAACCCATACTCTATAGCTTAGCAATGTATAGCCAAACACTGATCAATGTTATGTCTGTGAACCAATGAGAATTCCTGACAAAAAACTTCGTATCAGCCCACTCCCTGTCTCCTTTTTTGGCCTTTAAAAAACTGTTTGTAACAAAGGCCAAATGGGGCTCATACCGAGATCACTTGGGTCTGAGTCTTCTGGGCAGCTGTCCTCCTCTGGCTCAGTAAACTCTTTAAACTATATTTTGTGCCTCAGCCTCTTCCCTATAGGCCGACAGCCTCCATATACAATAGAAATAGAGGCATGGCAGGAAACAAGGCTAGAGGCTGAGACCCAGGCCCCGGCCAGCAAGCAATGGATCCTGCGTATCTACTGAGTTTGTGGAGCCCAGTGGACAAGGAAAGGACTCGGCTGCCAACAGCAGGACAAAACCTCCTGGAGAGCATGGTGGCTGTGCTACACTTGCTGTGGAAATGAGGATGGAGGGGACAGGCAGGTGTCCCACCTGCTTCCTGCACTGTCCCTGGGATGCCCTGGGCCTGCTGGGTCCCCAAGGGCTTAGGTCTGGGCCCCCAGGCAGCCCTGGGTCTAATCGCCAGCTCTGCAGCAGAAGGAAGCAGGCTAGAGCTACAGAGGAACTTCCTGAGCAGAGGGAGACCCACCTCCAGAAAGAGCCTGGGGAACCCTCTGCTATTACCTCTTAATGGAAAGAATCTGCTTTGAAGCAGGGTCACTTCTACATGGAACATGGGGCAGCTCCTCTGTTGGTGACCCTGCACCATCTCAAAGAATTGTGAATGTTTGCCTTCAGCAAGTCCATTCCCAGGCCAGAGTCCCCTACATGCTGTGGCTCTCTCTGGGGGGTGGGCCCAGAGCCACTGTGAGAGGCAGGGAACCCCCAGGAGGCTGTGACCCCAAGTCCAGAGTCCTTCCCGTGACTTCTACTACTCCAGTGAGAATGTCCCACTGCCCAGATGGGGAAGCTGGGCACACACACCAAGTGGGTGTAGGACACTCAGGTAGAATTTGGGTGCCCTAAGGTCTGAGCTCTGGTCATCCTGTTTAAAGGTAGACCAATTGATTACAAAAGCTTTTCATAGCGCAGGAAATTTAGAAATAGAAGTAGAAGGGAGAATTGTCTAACTTTCCCCTGAGTGCACACGCAGAACACTGGTGTCACCTGGAAGCATAATCGCCTGTAAGGAGGTTCCTCATATCAAGGCGGCGACTAAGCATGGCTATTTTCACTTCATACTGACCCTCCCTCAGTTTGAATGTATTTTGCTTTATATATATGTGTGTGTGTGCGTGTGTGTATTTATATTAAAAAATAAAACACACCTGTGCTGTCCTTTCTCTTTACCTCATGGTCAGGCTTTTCCCTCCCTCCTCAGGTCTGGGCGGCCAGGCCCATTGGCCCCTCACACCTGATCTCGGGCTGCAGGCCTCTCCCACCCACAGTGCACAACCTCTGCACAGGACACGACAGGACAGGGCAGGGGGCTGTGGGGTGCTGCAGTCTGAGGTGGCAGCAGGAGGGGAATGGCACTGGGCGGTAACTGACCTGCAGTAATGACCCAGGGGACAGGTGGGACAGTCACCCTCTTCCTGGAGGCCTGACACATCCTGGGGAGTGAAGGTCCTGGAGGACACAGAAAGGTAGACCACAGATCTGGAGGAGGGGGAGGGCAGTGAGTGAAGACAGCCACCCCCCGCCCCCAGCCAATTCCTCACATAAAAGCACTTTTCTTTTCTCAGGGCACATCCACGTGTTCTCCTGGGGCAGATCAGCATGTGTGGACTGGCTGCCTCCACTCCTGGACTAATCCACAGGCTGTGTGTTCCTCCTGCTGCCCTGGATGGTGCTGGCTTTCTGTGCTGCTTTCCCAGGACAAATGGCATGCAAAAATCACTGCCATAGGACCTCAGTCTTTCCCCCAGAACGACTTACCTCTACAAAGGGGACAAAGCCTGTGCTCGTCACAAAGGACTAACCCTAGGGGATGATTGTCAAAGAGCACCACAGCTATTTTGGGGCCAGGGGCTGTGCATCCAGCCAACGGGTTCAGCGAGGCTCCTGCTGTGCATTAGACACCTGCGGGTTCTCTGGGACTGAGCTGGAGCTTCGTCTGTCCACACAAAAGTGGGGCTCACTTGGGAGATGCTTCCACCCTTCCTTTCTCCTCCTTCCGGGGGGCCTGCTGGGCTGGCCTGGCTGGAGGAAGGTGCCTGTGACGCTTCCATCCTCCTTCAACACGACCCCACCTGCCCTGTCACGTCCGCTGCCCTGGTCCTCGGGAGCAGTGCCCAGGTGTTGTTGGCCTCAGCGTTGTCTTGGTGCACGTGGGCTGCTCTGTTACATACCAGGTGCACATCAACTACGCACCGCATGGAAGACCAGAGAAGCAGCCCGACAGGGAAAAAGCTTTAAAGGGAGCAGCTTGATTTCCTGGGGGTGGTGAAAAAAGAGCCTGACCAGGAGTGGCAGGTAAGAAGCTGAAAGGCTGAGAGTGAGGGAGTTGGCACCTTGGCAGGGTGGGCGAGGGTCCCTGCTCCCCCAGACAGGGCCGTCCTCTCTTCTGAACCCTCAGCAGGGGTGGGGGTGCTGATACAACAGGGACTCTTGGGAACAACAGGCCAGCTTCCTTGACCTTTAGGATGCTCTAAACATTCTGGAGTAAAAGGGGCACATCCACCTTTACCACCATAGTCCTGGGGCAGATCAAATGCATGTGTCATCTGTGGATCAAAAGCTTATAAAGGTAACGTGCTCATGACTCTCACAATTGGCAGGAGTTCCTCCCAAGTTTACCTAAGACATGGCAGACATGAACTTCTGTGGACGCCTATTTGTCTGTTGGGCTACCCAGGGACAGCATATATATATATATATATTGTGTGTGCGTGTGTGTGTGTGCGCGCGCGCGCGCGCGCACCCAAGTGTGTGGGAACATGTGGGTACAAGAAATGTGTGTGTGTGAATGCAGGTGTGTACATATGGGTGTGCGAGTGTATATGAGTGTGGGCTCATGCACAAGGTGTGCAGGGTGCCTGGGCTCAAACTCAGATAAAGAAAAGCGACAGGATGGGGTGGGAGGAAGGAGGTGCCACAGGGGTGAGGGAGGATGGGGCGGGAGGGCTTTTCAGGTCTGGTAGCTCGAGTGCAAGCTCAGGACCTGGCACACAGTGGACAGTCTATGGGGTTTGAATGAATGAATGAAAGGCAGGTGGGGGTGTTGGGGAGAAGGAAGAGGGCCTGGGAGTCGTGGTGAGTTGAGGGCTCCTGGACATACCAGCCGGGCAGTAGGCATGTGCTGGGCAGAGCCTGGGTGCTCTGGTGCCGGGATGCAGGTAGTAAAAGCCTGGTAGACATGGGAGGCAGGCGTCTGAGCCCAGGGAGGACAGGGAGGGCTGATAGTGCCCTCAGTGGCACCAGACAGGCCAAGCAGCCACTGGCTGGCAGAAGTGACCCTGACATTGGACATAAAGTGGCATCTTGAGGCCCAGTCTGAGTATAGGTGGGGTACTCAGGGCTGGGAGCGTCAGCGTGGTGTCCTTCCTTGCCTCTGGTTCAGGCCTCGGATCCTAAAGGGCAGGGGGCCTGGAGGCCAGGTGGGCAGTTGGGGAAAGGATTGGGGAACAAGAGAAGGGGGCATCAGGGTCCCTCCCTTGAGGCACCAAGGGCAGCCTGATACCCACAGCCAGAGGCAAAACTCCAGCCTCAAGCCAGACCCTCAGCCTCCCAGAGCCTCTCAGAGCCCCAGGGACTAAGCTCCCTCCAAAGCTCCCGGGAGGTACCTGAGGGCAGGGGAGAGCTGTGGGGTGAAGGTCCTGGGGTCCAAGGGGCAGTGGGAGTCAGCCATGCAGGGCCTGGTGGGTGACCTGAGGCCGAGGCTCGGGCAGGAACTGGCTAGGCAGGGCCTGCAGCTCCCCTTGGAGGTGCCGCCTGGATAGGGAGGGTGGCAGTGCACAGGCTCTGTGTGTCCCCACCCTGGAATAGCACCCCCTGAGGACAAGCACTTCTTCACTGTGGGCTGGCTGCCATGCCCTGGAGCTAGAAGAGAGCTAGAAGGGCACTGCCCAGCATGTCTCGGGGCAGCCTGCATGTGGACCAGAGGCTCTGTCCTGGCCAGGGGCTCCCATCCACAGCTCGGCTCTAAGTGTCACCCAGAGAGGCCACCCAGCCACAGTCCAGTGTCTTCTTCCTTCCTTCACTCCTGCAGGTGAGTGCTGCCCCATCTAATATGTAGGGAGGGGCTGGCACAGTCACGGACAGTGTGGGCCCCCCCAGTCAGTCCCCAACCCCACACCCTCCCCCTGCATCATGTAAGCCCCATTTTATAGGTGGTCAGTGGGGACATGGGAGGCTGAGGTCACTCAGCATCCAACATGGAGTTCCAGACAGAGCAAATCTTGGGGGGCCAGGATGAGGTACCAATGTTCCCTGGCAAGGACAGCCTATGGGTGTTACCTTTGGGAAAGGTGGTGAGCTCCACATTGGCAGCCTGGTGGCAGCAGGAACCCTCTGGGCAGGGCAAGCAGGGGGCTGAAGGTGCCAGACTCACAGGGCGGGCACCAATTTGTGGGTTCCTGGGGGACAGTGGAAGCCAAGGGGATATCTGTATCCGTGGGCTCCATCAGAGGGTGAGGGGACAGTGCTGCCTCCCAGAGAGATATACCTGAGGACATGGAGAACTGTGGTGGGACTCCCTCCAGCACACCAGCAGGGCCCACCAGCATTTGGAGCCCTGGACATCAAGCTTGTGCAGAGGGTACAGCCAGTGTGGCCACAACCAAGAGCTGACAGCTAAGCAGGGCCCTCCCTGGGACTAGAGGGGGTTACAAATGTAGCAGGAGTTCCTCTGCACCCTCAACCTAAAACATGCTCCTGGCCCCTGTGATGGGAAGCTAAGCCGTGGAGGCTCAGGAAGACAGTAGTGGGAGGGGCCCAGCATGGTTCAGCATGAGCAGCTCCCTCTCAAACTCCTTCTGTCCTCAGGGCCCCTGAGAAGATGGAGCAGGTCTTCCTTCACACAGGACCCGGCTGCCGCTTCTGGTGGCCACAGCCAGTCTCCAGCCCTCCGGACAATAAGGGGACATGCACCTCTCAGGAATCCCAGATGCCTGTTGGCAGAGGGGGTTGGCCAATGGGGATGAAGACCAAGGCCTGGCAGTGGCCATGGAGGGAATGGGGGCCACATTGGGCCCCTTCTGGCTCTGTGCCCAGCCTCCACCCCCAGTCCCTGAGATCCCTCCTGGCCCAGTGGCATTTTCAAGCCCTGTTTCCCTCCTGGCTCAGTGTCCCCTCCTGGACCGTAGGCCTCTCCTCACTCTGTCTCCACTCTAGGCCCTGTGTCCACTCCTAGCTCTGTGACTCCTCCTGGCTATGAGTCCCCTCTTGGTCTTGTGTCCCCTCCTGGCTCTTTGTCCCTTCTTAGCTCTGTGATCCCACCACTAGGTCCCCTTCTGGCTCTGAGGCCCCTTGTGGTTCTGTGTTCCCTCCGTATCTGAGGCCCCTTTAGGCCCTGTGTCACCTTCTAACTTTATGTCCATTCCAGCTCTTAGGCCCCTCCTGGCTCTGTACCCCACCCTGGATCTGAGGCCCCTCCTGACTCTTGGGGCCTCCCTTGGGTCTGTGGCCCCTCCAGGCTCTAAAGCCCCTCCTGACTCTGTTCTACTCCTGGTTGCACATCCCCTCCTGCCTCTGTCACCTCCCCTGCTCTTTGTCCTCTCCTGTCCCTAAGGACCCACTTGACTCTGTGTCCTCTCCTGTCTCTGTGTCCCCTGCTGGCCCTGAGGCCCTTCCAGGCCCTAAGGCTCCTCCTGGCTCTGTGGCCCCTTATGGCTCTGTGTCCATTCCTAGCCCTGAGTACTGTCCTTTCCCTGAAGCCCTTTATGACTTGTGGCCTGTCCTTGCTCTGAGGCCCTTCTTGGTTCTGTGTCCCCTCCTGGCTCTGTGTCCCTTACTGGCCCTGAGTACCATCCTTTCTCTGAGACCCCTTCTTGCTAGAGGCCCCTCCTGTCTCTGTGAGACCCTCCCCAGCTCTGTGTCCCCTCTTAGCTCTGATGTTCCTCCTGGCTCTGTGATGCCTCCTGGCTTTGTGTCCCCTCCTGCCTCTGAGGAGTCTCGTGGCTCTGAGAAGCCTTTTGGATATGTGATCCCGTTCTGGCTGTGCGCCCTATCCTGTCACTGTGTCCTTTCCCCGGCTCTATGATCCCCTCATGCTCTGTGTTCCCTCTTTGCCCTGAGGCCCCTCTTGGCCCTGTGTCACCACCTGGCTCTGTGACCCAACCCCTGGGTCCCCTTCTGGCTCTGAGGCCCCTAGTGGCTCTGTGTCTACTCATGGATCTGTGTCCCCTCCTGGATCTGAGGCCCCTTTAGGCCCTAAGACCCCTCCTCACTCTGTGTCACCTCCTGGATCTGAGGCTCTTCCTGGCTTTGTGGCCCATCCTGGCACTGTGTCCCCTCCTGACTATGAGAGCCCTCATGGCTCTTTGACCCCTAATGGCTCTGTCACTGTCCAGCTCAGTGTCCCCTCCTAATTCTGAGGCTCCTCATGACACATAGGCCCCTCCTGGCCCTGGGACCCCTCCTGGATGTCAGGCCCCTCCCTCCAGGCCCTCAGGATGCTCCTGGCCCTGAGGCCCCTCCTGGCTCTGTGGTTTGTCCTGGCCCTGTGTCCCCTCGTGATCTTCTGTCCCCTCCTAGCACTGAAGCCCCTCCTGGCTATGTGACCTCTCCTGGCTATGTGAACTGCCCCCTGGATCTTGTCTGCTCCTGGCTCTGAGGCCTCTCCTTTTCAAACTTGAGGCCCTTCCATACCCCGACAATCCTCCTTGCCCTTAGGCCCCTCTAAGCTCTATGGCCCATCCTGGCTGTATGTCTTCTAATGACTCCGTGTCCCCTCCTACCTCTGAGGTCCCCGCTTGCCCAGAGGCCCTTTCTGGCTCTGTGACCCCTCCTGGCTCTGAGGCTCCTCCTGGCTCTAAGGCCAATCCAGGCTCTGTGTCCCCTCCTGGTCCTGAGGACCCTCCTGGCTCTGTGACCCCTCCTAGCCCTGAGGAGCCTCCTGGCTCTGAGGCTCCTTCTGGCTTTGTGGACCCTCTTGGCTCTGTGGCCTGTTCTGGCCCTGAGACACTTCCAGGCTCTGTGACCCCACCTGGCTCTGTGTCCTTTCCTGGCCTGAGGACCCCCGACTCTGTGAGGCCGCCTAAGGCTCTGTGTCCCCTCCTGGCTCTGAGGTCCCTCCTGGCTCTGTGAACTCCCTGCTCCCCCAGATCTGTGTCTCTGTCTGGCTCCTCTGAGGCCCTTCCTGAACCTGAGGCCCTTCCAGGCCCTGAGAATCCTCCTGGCTCTAAGGCCCCTCCAGGCTCTATGACCCATCTTGCCTGTGTGTCCCTTTCTGGCCCCAAGGAGCCTCCTGGTTCTGAGTTTCCTTCTGGCTCTGTGTCCCTTCCTGGCCCAAGGACCCTCCTGACTCTGTGAGGTCCCCTATGGCTCTGCATCCCTCCTGGTTCTGAGGCCCCTCCTGGATATTTGATCCCCTCCTGGATATATGACACCTTCTGCCTCTGTGTCACCTCTCCAGCTCTGTGACACCCCCTCAACCCCAGCTCTGAGGCTTCCCCTGGCTCTGAGGCCCCTTCTCGTGCTGTGTCCCCTCCTGGCCCTAGGCCTCTCCTAGGACTCTGTGGTCTCTCCTGGCTTTTAAGCCCTTTCTGGCTCTTTGTCCCCTCCTGACTCTGTGCCCTACCCCAGGGTCCCCTTTTGGCCTGGAGGCCCTTCCTGGCTTTCTGTCCCCTCCTGGCTCTGTGTCTACTCCTCGACTTCAGGCTCCTCCTGGCCCCTAAAGATCCTCCTTGTCTGGAGTCCCCTGCTGGCTCTGTGTCCCCTCCTGACTCTGAGGTCATGTCTGACTCTGAGGCCCCTCCTGGCTCTGTGGCCTTTCCTGGATATGAGGCCTCTATTGGATCTGTGTTCCCTCCTGGCTCTGAGGCCCTTCCTGACTCTGTGACTGCCCCCCAGCTCTGCGTCCTCTCCTGGCTCTGAAGTCCCTCCTGGCTCTGTGCGCCCTCCTAGATCTGTAGGCTGTCCTGACCCTGAGGCACCTGCTGGCTCTGTATCCCCTCCTGGCTCAGTGTCACCCCCTAGCCTTTTGTCCCATCCCAGCTGTGTCCCCTCCTGCCCCTGAGGCCCCTCATGACTGTGTCCCCTTCTGGATCAGCGTTCCCTGCTGACCTGAGTCCCTTCCTGGCCCCGAGGATCCTCCTGGTTCTGTGTCCCCCACCCAGCCTGCTGCTGCCACCACCTCTGTCCACATGCCCAAGCCCTGGCCCACTGCCACCACCTGTGCATGCCACCCAGGATCCCAAGGACTGGCCTGCCTTGTGTAAGATGTAAGGAGTAAGTCCTCACCTATCAATAACAACCCTGGATGTAAACAGTTTAAATTCCCCAATTAAAAGATACAGACTGGCTGAATGGATTAAAAAAACCAAGCCCCAACTCTATACTGTCTATAAGAAACTCTACAGAGTTTATAAAGACACACATAGACTAAAAGTGAAGGGATAGAAAAAGATATTCCATGCAAACAGAAACCAAAAGTATGCAGGAGTAGCTACATCAAACAAATAGACTTTAAGTCAAAAAGCATAAAGAGGCAAGGCCATTATATAATGACAAAGGGATCAATTCAGCAAGAGGATATAACAATTGTAAACATGTATGTACCCAACATTGGAGTACCCAGATATATAAAACTATTAGAGCTTAAGAGACAGACCCCAATACAATAATAGTTGGGGACTTCCACACCCTACTTCCAGCATCAGAGAGAATCATCCAGATGGAAAATCCAAAAAGGAACATCAGACTTAAACTGCACTTTAGACCAAATGTACCTAGCAGACACTTATAAAACATTTCATCCAACTGCTGCAGGATATACATTCTTCTCATCAGAACATGAAACATTCTCCAGGATATGCCATATGTTAGGCCACAAAAACAAATCTCAACAAGCATGAGGAAACAGCAGACCTACTCAAATTCAGGGACATTCTACAAATTAACTGGCCAGTACGCTTCAAAAATGTAAACATTAAGAAAGACTCAGGGACAGTTCCTGATTATAGGAGACTAAAGAAGCATGACAACTGCATGTAAAACTTGATCTTGGATTTTCTTTTGCCATAAAGGGCAGTATCAGGACAATTAGTGAAATCTGAATTAGATCTGTTGATTAGATAACAGCATGGCATCAATGTTAACTTCCCTGATTTTGATCACTGTACTGTGATTAGGTAAGAACATTCCTTGCTTTCAGAAATATACACCAAAATACTAAGGTTAAATGGGCATGGTATCTACAACTTAACTTTCAAATGGTTCAGAAAAAAGGGGGGGGATGGGTAGAGAGAAAGCACAAGAGACAAACATGTATGGGGTGAAGGGTATCTGGAAAGTCTTTGTACTCTTTTGCAACTTTTCCTTAGGCCTGATACAATGTCAAAAGAAAACATTTTAAAGCTATTATTTGGTGAGTCATTCCTTTTGTACCTTTGTCCCAACTATCCAGCTGACTAGAAAGTTCCTTCCTCCAGTCTGCATCTGAACAGAGCTTATTACTACTACTTGGCTCACATACCCCTTTGAATATCTGATGAAGGTTGAGGCCTTCTCCCCAGAAATACATTCATACTCTCATACTCATATACACTTGCCTTGCCTTTGCATACAACCCCTTGAAGTTAAGAACCCTAACTTGGGAGACCAGCAAAGAAATATACAGATACATAAGGGGTTAGAGGTTCCACCGTTAAACTACATGGGAAGTATGTGGCTGGGCTCTGAATCATGGTCATTATTCAGGGTTCAAGGGCCTCTTTGGCCTCAGGGAGATTTCCTCCTATACTTCACATACTTCTACAGAAAGGGAAGGAGCTAGCTGAGAGGCATGTTCCAACCTGGACTTGGGTGCTATCTTCTGCTTACTGTGTGTCAGGTTGGGGGTGACTCAACCTCTCAAGCCTCAGTTTTCTCTTCCATAAGATAGAGGCAATTACAGCACTACCTCATGGATTTGCTGCAGATTTAAGAGCTGAGAAATGGGAGCAGCCATTTTTTTTTTTTGTCTTTTTAGCACCTAGTATTGCCTGCTTAATGCGTTATGGGCTTTGCTGTTTCCACCAAGCCCAGCCTAGCCCTGGCTCTGGAAGTGCTGAGTGGTGTCCGCTCCTCAGCAGCAAGTAACTACTATGCTCAGAGGTATAAGGCCACAACCTAAGGCTTAAGCGCCATGGGGCCCAAGTTGCCAACAATCCTTGATTTTTCATGAGCCTTTGAGATCGGGCCCTTTGCTTTTCACCCCACGTAGAGCCAAATGCCTTTCACTGGACATCTTTTTATTTAGTTCAGCCTTGAGCCATGTTCAGTTAAACGGGAACACTGGACATTATGGCCAAACGCGAACATATCAGCAGCATGTTTGCTTTTCAATTTCCACTCGTCTTCACCTCAGAATTCTTTCTTGAAATGAGACAAATTACAGAATGTTACTCAAAGTGAAGATAGGTCTATGTTGAACCCCTCGAGTATTCATTAGAGGGAAAGAATGAGATTTCCGATTTGTGGTCACACACGTGCATGGGCACACATGCTCTCTGCGGGCTCATGGAGTGGCCAAAACCATAGGTTCAAGCTGCCCATCTTCCTAGAGTGTCAACTCTACTTAAAGCTTTGGGGTAAAAAAAAAAAAAAAAATCATTATTTTAATATTAAAACAATCAGATATACTTAAAGAGTAGAATATAACATACCTGTAATTTTTAACAACGAAACGTTAAGGACATGAATTCTTGTCAGGTTATAGCTGATTCCTCCCTCTCTGTTGGGGCCCTTGCAAGGCAGGTCTGCAAAGTACTGGTTTAGCTCTCTGGAAGGGGAGAAAGGCGCTAAGGTGTCCAGAGGACTTGTTCTCCAGAGGCAAGCCTTCAACTGCTCTGGAGAACTTGGCAACTAAGTGTCTCTATGTGCCCAGCCTTGGGCCACGTGCTGGGCAGGACAAGAGCAGCACACAGCAGCCTCAGCTCCCAGGGAGCCCCAAACCTGGTTAATAGAGACAACAGTGCCTGCTCCTGCACTGAAGAGCCAATGCAGGCACTGACACAAGCTAACATTTTAGCAAATAAAGGCATTAGTGTTTACCAAACGAAATATAAAGTAAGGAGGCAACAGCACATGGCCTTGCACATAGTTCCTTAAATTTAGTTTATCTGACATTAAATTTCAATGGTTTCAAAATTTTATAATAGGATTTTGATCAAGTTGCTTCCACTTTTAGGACAGATACGTTAAAAACAAACAGCTTACAACTGCCATAAGCCACAGAGAACATAGAACATTCCCTCTGCAGCTGTAGCCAAGCCTTGGCGTTACTCTCTAACCATTAGCCCTACTTGGCCAGCTCAGACAACAGCTCTGAGAACGTCCCGTTGTGACTGGATGGCAGAGGTGGCCCAAATGCACTCCCCCCCATGTCATGGGACATAAAGAAAAGAATATCTACGCAGCATAGTGGGCACACTAGAGGGAGTGGGCACACCCACATGGGGCTTACTGAAGAAAATCATTTTTACATTAGTAGGAGAAAGTAACATACTAAATATTGAATTTATATATCATTTTCAAATAAAATCTCAAATATTTTAATGACAAATTTGATCTGGCTTTCATGAATGTAAGTTTTTATGATTTTTTTTTTTGAGACAGGGTTTTGCTGTCACATAGGCTGGAGTACGGTGGCATGATCATAGCTCACTGCAGCCTCGAACTCCTGGCCTCAAACGATGCTCCTGCCTCAGCCTCCCAAAGTGCTAGGATTACAGGCATGAGCCACCACATCTGGCCCATGAACATAATTTTTAAAATATCAGATATTATGCTTGAAATGGTTACGTACAATTCCTGATCAAGAGTTTTAATAATTCTCTCTTCTACTTCTTGACTGTTACCAATGAGAAACATTCACAAAAGTAGGTGACAAAATATTTAACATTCTTTTTTAAAATTTGAAAATTTCTAAGAGTTAAAATTATAAAGAGTTTTAGCAGTCCATTTTTTTCCTTCATGGACAAATATAATGTTGATAATTGTGAAAATGTGAATGGAATGTGAATCCAAAATAATTTTTTCAAGACGCAAGTTTTTAAGTGGCGGGGAAGCTCTAAGCTGTAGAACGTGTACAGCAGAGTGGTCTCCTTGCAGCCAGCTTAGAGGGCATAACAGCCACAGACTATCCAGTGTGCATGTGAGGCTGCACCCAGGGCCTCCCAGGGCCTCCAGGAGCCCCCTTCATCTTCCTAGTGCCCCATCCCCAACCCACACAACTCCTGGTAGCACAGGAACTCCTGGGCAGGCAGCTTCATCCTTGCCCAGGCTCAGACACTGTGGGCAGAGGGCGGTGAGCACTAGAAGCTGCTCATGTGTCTGCTGCTTTTGGGACCACCAGGAGAGCTGCCAGACCCCATTCTGTGCAGCCCTGAGGGGGGTGCATGCAGGAGCTGACGGTTAGATTTCCAGGGATTTTGTGGGCCATTACCATGGTGATAGTATTTATACCACAGAAATCAGCAAACACTACATATTAGGGCTTGATTTACTGCTCCTCTCCCACTGCCTTGCCGCACCCCCAGTGTGTGGTCATTTACCAGCATATCACTGACCACACCCAATGGGGACCAACCCCTAGGGACTCTGGCTGTCCTAAAGGGCTGAGGGCATTCACACCTTGTGATGCACCTCTAACCTGCTTTGCTGGACAGAATGTTTGTTGGATCTTCTGAGTTTCTAGGTGAAACTTCATCACCCTGCTTGGGCCAGTGGACTTCTGGACACATGCTTTGATGTCACCTATAGTAAGACACCACCTCATGTGAACAGCAAAGCTACAGAAAAAGACTGAGCCACCCTCCACACACATGGGCTTGCCTAGAGCCAATCCATGCACGACAGCACAGCCATGGCCACCTTCCAGCCTCTTACCTAAGCAACCATCAGTCTTCTCCTTTAGCTCCTATAACCCAAATTTAATTGCAGTCTTTGGTTACTTTTGTAGGGATTCTCCTGGCCTAGGGTAACCTGTATACAATGTTGTAAGTTTCTAAGCGATAAGAGCTGCCTTTACCTATCCAGGCAGAGAGAAGGAGCTGGGTGCAGTACAATTTATGATAAATGGATTCTATGCATATGAGATTCAGAAAATGAAAAAATTAAGAGGCATTACTGAGGTCTCTCACCACACTGACCTCCTGGTACACACAGTTCATTCTCTCCCTTACTCACCCCCAAGGAGTGTAGAGTGCCAGCTCTGCACTCGGTGCAGTTCTGGGCACTAGGGATAGTACTGAGCCAAGCGCACACAGAGCCCACAATATCCCCACCACCACCTCCTGGCCCCCTCCACCAGGCTTTAGCCAGAGCGGGGAAGGCTGCAGGCTGACGCCCGACTGCCTAGCTTTGAACTCAGGGTCTTTCATTTGTGATTTTCTTGACCTTGTTGTGCCTATCACTATAATCTGTGAGGTAGGTATTATCAAGCCGACTTTACAGATGAGGATGCTGAAAGAAGACACTTGCTAAGTCTGTGAACTCATTTCTCATAAATTGTAGTATGTTTCTCAGAGTCAAGTATGTCCTAAGAAACTCACTAGTATGTGAGTTAAGTGTGTACTGATGAAGAGTCTTATAACCCCATGGCCATTCCCAGTACCAAGGTACATTACTAATATTAACATTATTTTTTTTTTTTTACCACAACTTCCTGCTATTAGCTACCTGACGGATATCCTTAACCAGTGTAATGCACCCCAGCATTGTGGGACTGACCTGGCTGTTTCTCCCTAAGGCTGTGGTGGAGACCCCAAGCCCACTTGCAGGGGACAGTTCCAGGAAAGGTCCCGAGGCAATGTGGCTTTTAGGTGATGAAAACTTTAGATAAAATATGTTAACTGCATTTAGAAAATTCAAAATTATGGTTCAAGTTCTCAAACATCCTGCTGTAAACAGAACTCAATCTCCTCAGAAAAAGACTATGGGTAAATCATTACTTACATCATTACCTCTGGTCACACTCCTACCCCTACAGGGATCCCAAAGGCCCACCTGGCTACCACTGGCCACCTCCCTTGCAAGGGGACAATCCAGACTCCTCAGGAACACACAATGGAAAACAGTGTTCCTCAGCTTTTTAGAACTCATGCCCACTTCTGTGGCATGAAAAAACAAGCCCTCCTCCTTACTTGAAATTTCGAAATTTCAAATTGTGACTGTAAATCCACCAAAACATGGTTCTTCCACAACTCAGTCCCCACCACTTACACTGTGAAGAATCACTTTTAGAGGCCTAGTTCAGGGTTTATTGCCATGCAAGCCCAGGGGAAGGGCCAGACAGGAAGGCAGATCAAAACCACGTATTGGGGCTGCTAAGCCCACCCTTGGGAAATGGCCATCCCTGCACACCCGAGCAGGGACTAGGGTGGGACAGGAAAAGTCAGCTTCCCCCACGCCCTTACTAAAGAGACAAGGACAAGTCCACTTCTCACCTTGTTCAGTCAGTCCCACCCCACAAAGGACACCACAAGGACACAACAAACAACCCATAATGTGGGACACTCCACAGGGCAAATGATTTGGTTTCTGTGACAAATCTGTGGCAGGGGAATAATAAAGCAGGAGACTACTCTAGACACAGACTGTGGAGACAGGACAGTAAGTCACTCAAATGTACCCTGCTTGGCCACTGATCCAAACAAACCAACTGTAAAAGGCATTTCTGAGATAATCCAAAAGGTTTGACTACAGGTTGGCTACCAGATAATCCCAAAAATATGTTCATTTTGTTAAAGGAGTGATAATGGCCATTAAGGTTATGTAAGAAAATATCCATATTTTTATGGAATTACCTACCTAAGTAGTGGTGGAATTATATATCTGGGATTTACTTTAAAATACTTCAGCAAAGAAACAAAAAGAAAAATGAAGCAAATGTGGCAGCATCTTGATAATTGCTGGATATGGGTGATGGGGTTTTATTGCACCATTCTCTGACTTTGTATATGACTGAAAATTTTCATAATTAAAAAATGTAAAATAAAGAGTCAATTAAAGCAATCACAGCTTTCCTCAGGTTCCCAGAGTTACGGAGACAATCGCTTGGGCCACCCTTTTCAACAACAAATGCTCCATATTCACATGTAACAATCACAAGTTGGTTTATAGGTTTGGAAATGTTGCTTCCACAATTTTAATTCATGGGGTTGCAATCCATTTTGCAAAACAAAACCTTTCAAAGGTAGAACACTCTTAGGAGGGAGAGAGAGAAAGAAAAATAAAGAAAGAAATGAGACACTGCTGCTACAAGTTCCTCACACAAATGAAATGGAGCCTAAGCTGTTTCCCCAGGTGACTGAACAACTTCCAGATTGTCTTAATGTGCAGCTCAAAACATTCCCCCTTGAACAAAGGAATTCAGGCTGGCTGCAAGTACAGCCTCTTGAACAGACATTCTTAACTTGTGCTCCACAGATCCCTGATGCAAAATTTTAAATGTGCATGACAGTTTTCTAGAGAGTATTCAGCTTTCTTTGGATTCTCAAAGAGAATCAAAGCAACATATCCCAAAAAGTTGAGAACCACTGATCTTAATTAATGAGGGTTTGAAAGGAAACTGACCATATGGAAGCTCTGGCCATGGGTTATTACAAGGAAAGCTTTTTATTTGACAACATCTGAAACTTTTGGAAATGTTCCTGCTGGATCCAAAACAACCTGATTGACAGTCTATCTCCAACACCCACAAGCACACCAAACAGCCTGGTCCTGCAGATAATACAGAGTATATCCACGGTAGGTTCTACTCGTACCACCCAACCCTCCACTCTGAGGCACAACTGTCCTGGGTGTAAGAAGGGCCAGTGAAGGCAATCTGAATGGCAGGCTGCTCAACCGCACCAACCCCGAACCAACTTCACAGGTCATGGGAGAATGGGATCCTCCATTCCCAGGCCTAAGTACCTGCAGGAGATGCTAACAGAATAAATAAAACAATGTGTAGACACAAACATTTATTTTTACTGACTATGACCAAAGTCAGCAAAAAAGAACAAAACTTCAGTGCCCTAGAAGTCCTTCTGGATTGAATGACAACACATCAACGGCTGGGAACAGGGCTGGAATCCCTTCATGAACTCATCTCATAATGTCTCCTCGTCCCAGGACAGGACAGTGCCTCTTGGGACTGCATGAATCTTTTAATAGCTATCACATTTTCTCATCCTTTGAGATAGGACAGACAGACTCTCTCTCACCAAGAATATCAACTGAGATGCTCTTTACAGACTGCCAGGTGGGAGGGAAGAGGGGCATCATTCAGTCTGAGTTAACTGTGGAGTCCAGGATGTTGGCCGAAGGCCTCCCCAGAAAGGACTGGACAGTGATTCTGCTGAAGGGCGGCCCACTGCTCATTTCACTGCCCACCACTTTTCTCACCTTAGTTGAGAGGTTTGAAGGACTGTCTAATCACAGAGAACATTAGAACCCACCGTGAAATGAATCACTGCCTTCAGGTCTCCATGAAGAACAGTTCTCTAATAGCGTATGCGTTTCTCTGTTAAGAACTATATTCACTTCAGCGCCGGAAGCCTCAGAAAGAATGCATGTTTACACTCTGTACTCTCCAATGGGTAAGTATTTATCATAAAAATCTAAAACATATTCTTCAGTCTTGAATCCAAACTTCTGGTATAGCAGCATAGCCGGGTTGCTTGCCGAGACGTGAAGGGTTACATCCTTGCCCATGCAGGTCTGCCAAAAGAGTGGAAAAAACACAGGATGAAAATGGAAAGGCCTGAGGGAAAATGAGTAGGTGAAGAAACGCTTTTAAGCGTAGGTAGGTAGTTATGGAAACCGGAGAAATCAGAAACTGAGGCTGAGACACTGCAACACCTAGCAACAGCTGGAAAATGAATGACCCTTTTGCTGCTGATCAAAACGTTCATAAGATTAAGGAAACTGATAGTATTCTGGGCATTTTTGGTTTTGGGGTTTTCTTTTTAAGCAAAGGGCCAAGAGAGATATTTTATTGACAATTTTATTATTTTATTTATAATTCAATTACGTTTAAATATGTCAAACACATCAATACCCAACACTATGACAACTTTGAAGAAGTAGAGAACAAAGTTAAGTTTTGCTTTTTAAACGTGATATTATCTTGTACCCTTTCAAAACTGTAAAAATTCTCTTCCTAGACTTCTAGAAAAGATGCTAAGCTACATGCACAAATGTAAAATATTACAAATTTAATTATCAAACCTGAGGACCTTATTTAGACTGAGTTCCAAAGTCTACCTTCCATCCCTCTAAAACTGACAGAATTAGCTTCTTAGAACTGAGATTTCTATATTCAGCATTGGCCTAATCTTCAGGGAAAAGAGTGATAATCGTTCTATCAACACAAGGCAAGTTCTTAGATGTTTTAATTAGCCACACAGAATAAGGAATCCCAAAAGTCATATAAATTAAGGACTTATTTTTTTAATGAAGGCGGCACTGAAATACTGAAGTTGATAAAGTCCTTGAGACTTATAATTCGTGGTTCCCCTAGACCTGTGTCTAAGAACTCTGTCAAGGACTATCTGACAGCTACCTTCTTTTCTACTGAACTCACACTGTGTATCCAAAAGACATTTTTAGGACAAAAGAGCACTACTAGTATACCACAGACAGACAAGAGCATGTGATGAGTTTTTAAAGCAAACTTTTTGGGGTGATATTAGTGTTCATTAGATTGAAAAATATATACACGGTCTAACCATGGCCAACACCAAGTACTACTGACTAAGCACTTCCTGTGTTTGGGCCCTGGGGTGTGTGGCCTGGCTGGGGGCAAGGTGCCCACATACAAAGATAAATCACTCCTCCATCTACCCAGCAAACCTTCAGTAAGGACCGACTCTGAGCCAGGCCTTATATTGGGCACCAATGACACATACATGTGAAAGTATCATCCCTGCCCTATCCTCAAGCCCTTACTGGTAACAGAGAAGGCAGAAAATCCTGTAAGCACTCTGCTAGGATAGAGACACGAATACAGAGTAGAGATCAATTCTGTGGGTGGGGTGGGGCAGAGAAAGGGGGATGTGGTAGAAATGACTGAGACAGTCTCAGGAGAAAAACAACA